>CAUYON010085068.1:0-15836 GCA_963573935.1 Arctocebus calabarensis
ATCACCACCATCATCACCCCATCATCATCACCACCACCATCACCATCATCACCACCATCACCACCACCATCTCCATCACCATCATCATTACCATAATCTCCACCATCACCATCAGTATCATCATCATCATTTTCACCATCAATATGGTCATCATTACAGTTGTAATCACCATAATCATCTCTATCATCATGCCTATGACCATCATAATCATAATCACCACCACCATCATCACCACCACCAATATCACGACCACTACTATCATCATCATTGCTATCACCACCATCACCGCCACCACCACCACCATCATCTTTTTCAAATTAGCTTGAGGAAGGGGAACAAACCAGAGTGGGAATGGTGGGGAATGAGAAAATAAGACACACATAAAACACACAAGAGACAAAGATGGGACTGGGAGGACTGGAGCAGCTAGGACAGCAGCCAGCACTGAACTGCAGAAACAGCTTTATTTATACAGTATATAAACAAGGTTGATAAATGACATAAATCTTGGCATACGGGGTAAAGATTAACTTTAGAGAGGAAAAGTTGCATGCTTGCTGGCAGTATGCCTGGGCTACATAACTTCTAGCAGAGGAGAAAAGAATGTTTGTTGTTAAAGGAAGAGAAGCAGCTGAGGGTCATTCTCTGAATGTCTCCCCAGTCTGTGGGGGCCCTGCCGCCTCACAGCTTATCCTCCACTATCATCACCATCACCAATATCATTACTACCACTATCATCACCACCATCATCATCATTATTATCACCATCACCATCATCACTATCTTCCCCATCAAGCAGCAAAAATAGAAATAACTGCTCCTTTTATTGGAAATCTTGATTGAAAGAAAGTTTCTCTCATAGTCATTTAACTTGCATGCAAGCGTAGTTGGGATGGCGAGTAAGTATCAGTAGGATGACGTACATGAGGTGACCAGGATATAGTAGACTCAGTTATAAAATCTTTGTCATAGTAATAGCCTTCAGCCTGGGGATCCTTGGAAGCTAAAATATGAAAGAGACCAAATGTGCCTTCTCCCAGTTTTTCCCTCATTTAAGTCATATACCATTCCCCTGACTGTCTGCTAATTTATTCACCTGTCATTGACCAATGATTGCTGAGCACCCAGAGCTATTCTAAACTCTGCTTTCCCCCACCCCAGTCAGGGGGTCCTATAGCAGAAAGATCCAAGCTGGAGGACATCTTCAAATCCAGCTTCCCAACAGTTGCTCCAAAACTGAAAAATGGGAACCTTGGGGACACAGGGACGTGAACCATTTCCAGCAGAAATGGTCTAGCTCATAAGACTACTACCTGATCCCTGCCTGTGTGCGCTCACCCTGGCTCCACTGTCCCGCTGCTGTGAGGCTCCCTCACAATCTGTCACCTATGTGCGCTCACCCTGGCTCCACTGACCCACCACTTTGGGGGTCCCTTGCAGTCTGTCAATTTGCAGGGACTTCTTCACCCAGCATCCCTTCAATTCCATCCCACAGATATATCAAACCCCTCTGAGAGCAACATACATGCCAGGTGTTGTCAGAGATAGAGGGAAAAAGTGCAAGGTACAGCCTTGCCCTGAGGAACTTCATAATTTGCTCAGTAAAACAAGACATCCCAGCATGAAAATGTAAACACTCAGAGAGAACAACCAGAGAAGCCACAGGGCAGGCTGTGATCACTGCCGGCAGAGGCAGTGTCCTGCCCACATATGCCCCCACCCTGCAGAAGTTTCTGCCCTGCCTTGTGCAGAGGCCATCCTCCCCTCTCTGTCAGCACCTCCCCTGTGCTGGCCACACCTCCTCTCCCTTCTGGCAGTGCTCAGGGACCTAAGTTTCTCAATACCAGGCTTGTCTTCAGCAGGAAGTAAATGCAGGCAGGAGACGTCAGATGGCAGCGCTCAGGGGGCTGAGCAGACATGATTCTGCCAGGCCTGCTCCCAGCATCTGCAGTGGGACCCAGGGCCAGTCCTGGCCAGTGTCAGTCAGGTGAAGGCAGCGAGTGACCCTGCCCACTGACACAGGAAGGAGCCGTGGGCCCACCTGGCCTGTCGCTCATGCAGCTTGGCAGTAATTTTGGAGCCCACGTGCCAGCCAGAGAAAGTGCAGGGCAGGCTCTGCCCCAACCCCATGTGGCGGACTTTGGGCAAGCAAAAGGACAGTGCTGCACCTGCGGGCGCTGTCTGCCTTTGTCACAGTCTAGATGGCAGAGTGACCCAGACACAGTCCCAGGCCGCGCCTTCAGGGTCTGTTTCCTGCTTCTGCAGCATATGTGGCTTCAAGGAGCTTCTTCCTGCTCTAGAGGCAGGGGCACCTTCGAGGCTGCAGCGTCCACAGCACCCACAGCTGCAGGCTCTGAGCCTTCTGAGAAGCGCACACCACAGACAGGAGTGCTCCTGGAAGACCCTGGGGAGCTCCACAGAGCCAGGCCAGCCCTCCCAGCACCCCACACTGGCCACACCTGACAGGTAAGGTGAGGAGACAGCAACCACCTCTGCACTGGGCACTCCAGCCACCAGAACGGAGACTCCCAGGCAGGTGCCAGCCCAGTCCAGAGGGGAGGCAGAGGTCACACAGACGGAAAGAGCTGCTGAGCCCCAGGACCCGGTGCAGAGGCCCCGCTGGGCAGTGTCCTAAGTCTCCACCTGAGCCATGGGCCCAGGCAGCTGTGTCAGGGGAGTCCCCAAGCTGAAGCACATGCGGCTGAAGAGCGGTAGGTCAGGCAGGGCTGACTGGCCCTCTCTCCGACACCCCCTGAGCACAGTCCACGAGCACTTAGTAGGTGCCGCCTGTGTACTGGTGTACTCTAGACACTGAGGACCCTGCGCTGCAAGAACAGCACCGGCCGTTCATGCTGGGCCAGTGGGAACGCTGACCAAGGGGCAGAGGTGACAGCCAGCCCAGCATCCTCTCTTCCTCCTCCACAGAGGGGCTAGCAGGAGAGGTGGAGCCCGGACCAAGACACTAACCAAAACCCTCCTCAGACCCTCGAAGCACAGATGCTGGGCAGGAAACCCACCGCTGTCCCTGGACGGTGAGGGGCCACGCACCCACGGGAAGAGATCTCCCGAGACAGTCTGAGCAGAGCGTCCGGTCTCTGTGACAACCAGGGCTGATAAAGTGTTTCTCTCATAAATTTTATGGACTACATGCCCCTTTGATTTAAGCACTGAGAAATTACATAAAGTTTGAATTAAAAGAAAAAATTTTCCTGAGGTCAAAAGTGAGGCGCAGCAGGCCAATAAATTGGGATTGTAAAACTGCTCTCACTAAGCAGTGTCGAGGAGCCAGAAACAGCCATGGCCGAATTCCCTACAGAAGTGCTGGGAGGCCATGGGTGTGGCCCTGTCCCAGCCCAGAAGCCCACCCTGCCTGGCTCTGCGGTGAGCACGACCAGCAGCCGAGGAAGAAGGGTCAAGGCCAGAGGAGGCTGCCGAGCAGCCAGAGGTGGCAGGTGCACGTATGGACTGAGTTCCACCAGGGAGGCCATCTGCTGAGGTCACCCCACCGGGAAGGCCTTCGCCAAGGTCACCCCTCCATTGCAAGCAGCACACATGCAGACGTCCCCTGCATTTTACTTCTTCCCCTTCAGTGCAAACCCAGCCCTGTACGGAGCCCCCAGGACCCCACGTCCCCCTGTGCATGGCAGACACTAAGTCCCCATGTGCGTCAGAAAGACACAGCCCCCGCCTCCCTGAGACTGACAACACTCCCTGAACTCTCCAGCCAGGTGTTTAGGGGATATACAGCCCAATAAAGTTGCTGACACAGAGTAAAAATGCAAATTGGCATCTGTGTGTTTTCAAACCTGAGTAACGGAGTTGTGGAGTTCTGGGACAGGGCTGGCACCCCCACATCGCACCTGCAGCGTGGCCCAGGCTCACAGCCCCGCCTGCCCCAGGCTGATCCTGGTGTCCTCATCCAAAACTGCAGCAGAGAGCAGCATCTGCTTCTTGGGCATGAGCCTCAGACGCAATCAGCAGCCAGGACTCTGATAGAGGGAGCAAGACGTCCGTGGCCTGTGGGGCATAGGAGCAGAGGTGTCTGTTGATAGGCCATTGCCTCTCATCTGTTTTACTTCCCTTCGTTCATTTTTCACTCACACCTCTGCAGGCACCCTCTCTGGTGAACTCACAGAGCCCAGCTGGTCCCTGTGGCTGCACTCAGAGCTGCACCCAGGAGCAACCATCCCGAGGCGCCTGTCACTTGCAGCCCAAACCTAGTATGGCCCCACTGACCAGGAGGGCTGATCTTTCCAACATGCACATGGCCCCCTGAGCATCTGCCTTCAGTGCCAAATCTCAGATGGTGTCTTTTCACCAAAGCCCAGACTCCTGGCGGGGGAGCTCCACTAGGGCCCAGGAGCCTCCAGAGGGGGCTGGTGAGGGGAGTCAACTCCAGCACCCGAGACGAGAGCTCCGGACAGCAGAGAGGCAGGAGCTGAGATCCCAGTCAGTGGGAGGGAACAGAGAAAGGTGTGGGCGCCCCCTGAGGCTGCCATGTGAGCCCGGCCCTTCTTCCGAGGTGGCCACAGGCCACAGACAGGCTCACCTTCCCACGTGCCTGAACCAGCCAGCGTCTCCAGACACGCCCCCAGCACAGACTGACAAGGAACCCGGGCCTGGGAGATTTAGTAAGCACTAGACGTAATTTTCCATTAACATTTCCTATTTTGGCACCTTAAAGAGAGTGGAAGTTGATTTCGGTTCAGCATCCTGTGGGGAAATTAGTTCATTTTGCTAACGTATCTTAATAATTACAGTGACATCAAGGTTAATTGCTTAATCTGGATTGCCACAGAGCAGGCCACCGAATTCCCCACACAATCTGCACTATAATTAGCACTGCCATGTCCATATTTAGAAGCTGCTTTCACCGGAACAAGCAGAACCAGGCAAGGTGATCGATGGATGTGATAGAGAGGGTGCTGCACCCCACACAGGGCTGGGCTCCACGAGGCCCCACGACCGCGGAGCCTTTGAGGTGACTGCCCACCCTCCTGATGCAGGGCCACCAGACGGAGTGACGCTGTCCCCAAATTCCCTTTGCAGGTTCACTCTCCACCCCTGACAGCAAAGATCTGTGCCAAGGGCCTGGGACACTCTGCTGACCTCGGCTGTGGATGGGTCACCAAGGACCATCCTGGAACTTCTTTGGTAAAGGAGTCCATGGGATCACGGGGTGCAGCGTGCTCTAGAGGGACGAAGGCAGGTGTCTCTGCAGGCACCGAGACTCTGGGGCACAGGCAGTCCCCGCCAGGTTTCCCAACTCGGTCAGGCCTGTGGGCTCCAGGAGGAGGGCATGTTCCTTGTGACCCCAGCTTGGTCATCTCAGTTCAACTCGGGCATCTTCAGATTAAAGCATCCATGCCCAGGGTTTGCTATGTGCCACTCTCTCCCTTTCCCCGGGAAGCTGAGCCGTCTCCCTGCCCACAGGAGACGCCGCCCCTCCCACGGCAGCCCCACCTGCCTGTGAGCACACTCAGGCCCACGCTGGAACTCCTCTGGTAAAATATAGCTGCAATTTTATGTTATTGAAACAAAAGTAGAATATAGTCAGTTTCATCTCACTCAAGTGACAACAAAAAGTTCAGTCACCGCACGAGGTAAGAATGTAGCTGTTCTCACTTTATCAAAGGCCTCTGCTCCCTCGTTCTCCAGACTTACCTGGGTCTAATCCTTTCTGTCTGAAGAATCCAGAAAGCACGTCTTTCCCCACCACAGGGAGGCAGACACAGGGTAGGGGCTTAACTTGCACAGACAGTGCTACGTATTACTAAGGGTGACTTGTGCACACACTGTGTCCAGGAAAACACCACCACACAGGCCATCCACTCACATTTCATCTGAGAAAAACCCATGAGAGTCTCGGAAGCCCCTTCCTGCCTGGCCTCCCCCACAGATACCATGGAGTTCACTCAGAGTCACCCCGACCGGAGCAGCAGTCGTGTCACCCAGCAAGTGTGTACATAGCCCCGTGCTAGCAGTTCTAGGAACCTCATGATCTGAATGCCACAAAGACAATCTGAGCATGTTCACCTGGTCAGGGCATCCACCCTGTCCCCATCCAGCCTCAGCAATGCCGTGAACAGCCCACATTCACCCAGCGAGATTGCCTGGAGTGAGCACGTCACAGGTCACTTACTCATTTTCTGATCAGCAGATGTGGAGGCTGCTTCCAGGTCCTGCAATCATGGACGAAGCTGCCTAGAGGTCCTGCACACATATTCCTGAGTGGCAGGCATGTCCCTGGGCCAGTGCCCTGGAGCCACGGGGGTCACTGCATGGTTCTCTTTCCCAGACAGCGGCCACTGCCTCCCAGGAAAGCTCTTCTCCCTCCTTCCCGCCCCAGGCTGCGGGAGTCACACCCATCTCCTCCAAGGCTGGCTCTGCACCTGCCTGGTTAACGAGGACTCCAAGGCCCTCAGCAGCACCCTCCTCCTCGTCTCCTGCTCTGTCAAACTCCTTGACACTTCTTTTGGCTGCATTTTCTGTTGGACTTCTAATCTTTCTTTATTAATATTTGGGGGATCTTAAAATATGTTAGAGACTGTGGTCCGGTTCTGGAGGCCCCTCCATGTGGCACAGCTGGACGTGGCCCCTGACCCCACTCCTGCATGGACTGCCCAAAAATGCAGAAGTAACCCCTCCACCCCACAGAGCTGGTGCCTTAATCTCGCCAATTGGAACTCTCCATGGGAATCCTGCCTGGGTGATGCCCTGGACCCAGAATGGCCCAACCCACTGTCCCTCTCCCTCTTTTGCCCACCCATAGGTTGAGCACATGTCCTGGACAGCCTCCCCCTTCCCACTAGCACTGCAGGTGAGCTGCCCTCTCTTCTCTGGGCCCTGGGATCTGTGTCCTAAGACACCCTGTCATTCTGTGGGTTCTGTTGTGCTGCCTCCTCCACGCCCCACCTGACCACACATCCCAACCTAAGTCTCTCCCAGTCAGGGCTCTCCTGGAGGGCAGCTGTCCTGGTGGGAATAAACTGGACACAGAGCATCTGCCAGAACAAAGGAGCTTTCTGTGACAGAGATAGCTGCTCACCCACCCACCCATCCATTCATCAATCCACCTACTCTTCATCTATCGCCCACCCATCTTCCCATTCATCCATGCATCCTCCCCACACACATCCACTCACCCATCCAGTCATCCATCCATCCATCCTTCCATCTATCAATTCTTCCATCCACTCATTCTTTCTTCCATCCATCCATCCTTCCACCCATCCACCCTTCCATCCATCCATCCATCCATCCATCCACCCATCCTTCCATCCACCCTTCCATCCATCCATCCACCCTTCCATCCATCCATCCATCCATCCACCTACCCTTCCATCCACCCTTCCATCCATCCATCCACCCTTCCATCCATCCACCCTTCCATCCATCCACTCCTCCATCCATCCATCCATCCACCCTTCCACCCATCCACCCTTCCATCCATCCACCCTTCCATCCATCCAGCCATCCATCCATCCATCCACCCACCCTTCCATCCACCCTTCCATCCATCCATCCATCCACCCTTCCATCTATCCATCCACTCTTCTATGCATCCATCCTTCCATCCATCCATTCATCCATCCACCCACTCACCCATCCATCACTGACCCACCCATCTATCCCATAGACATGTGTGCAGAGCTGACTCTAAGGACACATGGCATTAGGAAGGAGGTAGAAACTTGGCAGTGGAGTTCCCAACTAGAACCCCCTCTGGACAGATCTGGAGTTAACCAGGAGCCTGTGCAGTGTCTTGTCTGGGATGGACGCCATCCCATGGACAGACACACCCCACTGGGCTTTCTTTCTGCAGAAACGCAGAGGATGCCACAGCCTGGAGAGAGCCCTGTACTGGCTATAAACCCCCACCTGGGAATTTTCAGCAGCTCTTTGTTGATGGAGATGGACAACAGCCCTGGGGTTATTGGAGTTTTCTCTGGCAGTATCCATGACAACGGAAAAGAGCAAAGAGCAGCCCCATTCCACAGCCAACAGGGAGTTTGTTTGGAAAATCACCATGGCCTTTGCAGAGACTGGGGTGCTCCTGGAGTCCCAAAAGCAGAAATGACCCCACACAATTGCATGATATCTTTGCTTCTCTCTGTTTCCACACAGAAAGTAAGTGAGAACTTAAAATAATTTGCAAGTAGAAATTTATAGCTTAAAAACATCAAGAGTTGTGTTCTTTGGAAGGCCCCAGCCACAAGTGTTTTCCACAAGGCAAGATAAAGCAGCAGTGAGTGGTCATGTCTGAGGGCGACCAATCCCTCACAGGCTGGAGAGCGCAGTGACAAAGGATCAACAGGTGTTAAAGGAACTGAGACCCCCACTCAGCTGGCAAGGACTCCCCATGTTCTTCACTGGCCCTCAGAACAGTCTCCACGTGTGATCGCCCACCTGCTCTTGTGGGCTCATGGCAAAGCGAAGGCACAGCAGACTGGCAACCACCCTCCCAGGGACAAGTTGCAGAGTCAAGCCAGGACAGGGTCTGGGCCAAGACAGCTTCTTTCCTCCAGGCGACACTGACGGAGGAGCTCTCCAGGAGCAGGGGAAGAAGGCTCCGCAGGAGGACAGGTAGAGATGTCTGGGCAACGAGGGTGCCTGGGCCCCGGGGGCGGCCAGAAGGAGAAGTGGGGGCTTAGTGGTACCCACAGTGACCTCTCAGCCTGGGGTCCTTGAAGTTTGTGGATCCAAGGACCTTTTGACAACCTGATGGTGAAATGCACATCCTTCCTTCTCTGTCCCAGAACCCACAGAGAGCATGGTGTCCACCTTCAAGGGGCCACAGGGGATGACACACCTGCCCAGGCTATACCCACATGACCAGGGAGCCTTGGGCCCGAGGCCTCACCCACTGCCCTGCAGCACAGGTGGAAGGGAGGCCCAGCCGTCCTGCACAGGTGAGCCCCTGCCCTCATCCCACACCGCAGGGCCACCAGCCTTCCTCGGGCCACAGGCCATCCCACCTCATGAAGGGTCACTGGCTTTATCAGAACCAACTGACTGTAAAATCTGTCAACAAAACACATTCACAAAAACATCTACACTGGTGCTTAGCCAAACAGCTGGGCAGGTGGCCCAGTCAAGCTGACAGGTGAAGTTAACGGTCACAGACACCGTCGGCCTCACCCTCCCTGTGAGACCACAATGCTTCACTGTACTGGTGTTTTTGTTTCCCGTCCCCAGGAATGCGAACCGTCGTAAAGTGGCGCGACTCAGGGCCTGCTGTGGCCCTGGTTTGTCTGCACACACATGCTCCATTCTCCCTCCTTAAATACCACCACGAAAAGCGAGGAAAGTCAGCGCTACACAAAACCAGGAGCAAGGCCTGGCGTCGGAACTCAGAACTGGCTCTTCTCGCATCTGGATACTTTGATTTTCTTTTCCTGGAGCGGTCACCTCCTGTGTGCGGAAGTCACCGGTGTCCTTCTGAGCATTCTTTTTCCCTCCTGCCTCTGGAAACGTGGTTTGCAGAGTCACCAGAGCAAGGGGGGCTGATGAGTTTCTTCCTTCCCTTCTCCTTACGCCCTACTCCCACCCCATCTGGTGGTCTGCAGACTGCTGCTGTCTGCATCCCTGAGGTCAGCCCCTGTGACGTGGCTGAGAACGGTGTCAAGCCATCACATCTGCAGTTACGACAATGGCAGCCCCACCGACGTCCCTCCTGTGAGGGCAGCACCTCTGTCCCACCCCAAGCAGTGCAGGCTTGGTGAGCAAATAACCCTCTTGAGGCAGTTTCTCCAGCTACCAGGCTGTCTTCATGAATGGAGCTGCCCCAGCGGGCAGTGAGCCCAGCTGCAGCCCCTCTCAGAAACCCATGTCCTAGGCAGCTCAGCTCTCAACAACGTCCAGACTCGGGTCTCAGCCCCTGCCTCCGGGAAGCTGTGCCACTACGGCCCATGGAGACGGCTGTGTTGCCAGCTTGTGGCTTCTGTTTTCACTTTTTTCATGTTTCAGCATTGCCAAGTGTGTGGATCAGAGAAAATTCCCAGGGCCAAGCTGGCTCCCAGCACTGTCCTGCACACAGCACCCTCCTGCACTCAGCACTGACCTGCACACAGCACCCTGCACACAGCCCATCCTGCACACAGCACCAACCTGCACACAACCCATCCTGCACACGGCCCATCCTGCACACTGCACCCTGCACACAGCACCGTCCTGCACTCAGCACCATCCTGCACACGGCTCATCCTGCACACAGCCCATCCTGCACACAGCGCTCTCCTGCACACAGCAAACTTCTAACTGAACACAACAAACAGCAAAGCATCAGAGCCCCTCAAATGTCATTTGCAGCACAGAACATCAAGTGACTCCAGGGGACTATCATGAAAGAAAGAAAAGGAATGAGAAACATATCAAACAAAACATGAGGCAGAGTAAGACCCAAACCAAGCATTTCTGTTATCAAAATAAAACTCAAAGGCACAAACTCTCCAATTAGGGAGAAAAAAACGAACTGAGTGAAGCTGGACAGGCCAAGGCATGGGACTAAAAGCCCGACTGGCTCTCTGCAGGTCTCAAGGCCATCTAACCCCCGGTGGTCACCTGTGCCCTGTGCCTCAGTTTCCATGCAAGTAAGGCAGGAATGAGGTGAGTCATCGTGTATGTTGTCAGATACGCTAGACAACTCAGGCTGTCTCCAGTGTTCAGAGTTGATGTGGGTCCCAGACAAGGACAGGACACTGTCACTACAGTGTTACTCATGCCGATGACATTGCAGAGACCAAACTTCCAAGCAAGGCTGAGCAAGCGAGGACAGCAGACACCAGGCAGAATGACCTTGCAGGCATTAAATGAACCCACAACAAAAGGCACCAGTGGGAATAAGCTCCTTTATTTTGCCACAAACAAGTCAGAGCCAAGTGACACTCACCAGGGTCTACTCAGGCCGAGTGACAGACACCCTATAGAAATCCAGACGGAACATCCAGGCAACACGGGGAGCAGTGCCTAAGCCTCTCTGGGGAAGCACAGACTCCAGAGTCCGCTCAGCTCAGCAGACAGGGTGTGAAGACTAAGAGGAAGGCGGTGGTGAGGGGGTGCACCCTGCGTGCAGTGGGGCTGCTGGAGGCCGCCCTGCAGAGCAGAGATGGGGCACTGCTTCAAGCATCCTTAGGGCATGTAAAGCAAGTGTCATATCTGCGAAATGAGAGAATGTCCATAAATCCCTCCAGTAAATGCCCGCAAATTTGAAATTGTAGGGACAGCTTTCTTTGAGCACAATTCGGTAATACATGGAATTAGCTGCCTGGGAACTGACCCCGCAGGACCAGCTGACAAGTCTCTTGCCTGAAAATGAGCGTAGCATCACGCAAATCCAAAGAAATCCTGCATCTGAATCAGTGCCTGGGCACTGTCTTCTGTGACAATCAATAAAACTGAACCCTCCCCAGAAGGAAGGATGTCTCCCTCTACATGTGTGAGCTGCACACAGTCGGTGCATACTAATGGTCCTGAGCCGTGCCTGAGTTCCGGAAATGAAATAAAAACACACTGACAGCAGCTCAATTATTTTTCTCCCCTTTTTTTTCTCTTCCCAGGCCACTAGAATTCAAGAGCTACTTTTTTTGTTTGTTTCCACTGAAATTCGTGACCGAGTTCCTCTCTGGCCATTTCTGATCTGCTGTGGCTAAGCGTCCAGGGCACTCAGCTGCCCCTCAACCCGCACTTCCTCCCACTCAGCAGCAGCCTGCACGTCACCAGCACCGGGCACAAACTGCGGTTGCTGAAGCCGGTTTATGTTTCTGCTGTGCCTAATTTAAGCCACTCTTCCCCTGCAGGGAAGAGCAGGGCTGTGAGACTCGGGCTGAATCTGACCGCTACAGGCCAGGGGTCTTGTCAGGCAGAGGAAGGACGTGGCCTCCACACACGTGGAGCATCCGTGGCTCCAGACTGGACCTAGCCCGTCTCACCTTGTTAGCGGGGGACCCCGCACCGGTCACTGACACCCTCACAGCAGTTGCAGAGTCCCAGAAGGGGCTCTGCCTTTATAGTCTTAAGTGTGTGCAATGCCTGCCAACCACCGAGCTTCCTGGGAGCGGCCATGTGACAGCCAGGGCTCTGCACGGTCCTGTCCCCCCAGCCCCCATCTCTCAGTCCAGGGCGTCCATCCAGAGCCACTCGGCACTTCCCAGGCCTTCACTGGCCAGGTGCTGGGGTACAGGTGCAGACAGGATAGAGAACAGCCCTCCTGGGGCTGCCACAGCTCGTGGTCATCAAGGCAGGCCTGAGTCCCGTGGCCTCAAAGTAGCACCGAGGAACCCGCGAACTATTTGGTGAGAAGTAACCCCACCTGCACGTGTGAGGAAGCAAACAAACCGCCCACTTTATCACAAAAGCAAATCCCACAGCGGGGGAGTAACCACAGGCACAAAGGACCCAGCCCGGGACGCCCGGCCCCTCGGCAGGTGCAGGCGGCCACGGACGGGGAACCAACAGTGGTCTGGCACCTCCCGCTCGCCTCGCCGGACTGGGCCTGCCTCTGACCCGCCTCCCAGCCAGGGGGGCTCAGGCCCAGCCGCCTCCCGAGCAGGGCGCCTGGGTGTGGCTGCAGGGCCCTGGGCGGCGCCGGCTCTGGCTTCAGCGCATCGAGGACCACGTGATCACTCCACCCACAGTTGATACGTCATCGCTGGAAATGACGTGCTGTGCGCAGTGACGTCACATCACAGGAAGTGCTGTAGCCGGTGTTTGCGTGTTCTGCGTCATTTGTTTGCTGGCTTCTGTAATCAGGCCGTGCATAAGCATCACAGGTGTAGAAGAGGGAGGGGTGGGTGTGTCCACCCTGCAGACTGGAGACCTCCAGGAGGACCCAGGGTCGGGCCGGGGAAGGAGCGCGCGGGACATGCAGCACTTTGCCCGCTTAGCCTGCAATTGGAGGCATGGGGGGGATGTCAGAGTCAGGGGCAGCGAGCCGTGCCACCAGCATGGGGGGCCCTGGGGCCAGGCCTCCGCCATATGGGAAATCCGTAGGCGTGATGACCGGGCGGCAGCCGAGGGAGCCTTGGGCGCGGCCCCTCCCCACCACCAGGGGACGCTGCCGCCTGCGCCCTCCTGGAGGACCGGGCGGGAAGATCCAAGGAGGCCCAGGGCGTGTTCTCGAAGTCAATGAGTTAGTGCCGGCTGCGTGCCTGCCTTGGGTGTGCCCGAGGGACACGCTGCTGTCCCAGGCTCCCACCCCAACCGCGCCCCCACCAGACTCACCCTGCCTCGCTCAGGCTGCAGCCCGGGCAGCAGGTGGCACGTCTGGCCCTGAATTTCAGCAGGGAGTGGGGGAGAAGCATACTTCCTTTGTCCAGGGGTCCCCAAAGCCACACCCACACCTGGCTGGCCGGCAGATGTCTTGGGGAACTTGGGTTATTTTTTGTGAACACCAGGTCCAGGGTTTCCATCTGTGGGGGATTCTATTCTTGAGAGAGATAGAACAGAGAGTTTCCCTATGACGGCCCCTGCTGCCATCTCCCCACCCCACCCCCAGCACCCCGGGGTCTCCTGCACCCCATACTCCCTCCCTGACTCCTTCCGTCCACTCAGCCAATGAACAGAGCCCATGCCCACCTGCTGTGTGCTGTCCCCTGTGGAGACACCTTTCCACCCACAGGGGCAGAGGTCCCTGGAGTGATGAGGGTTTCTCCAACTTGCAAGTGGCCACTCCCTCCTAGTTCTGTATCTGAACAGGCTCAGCTGAACCAGTCAGCCCCAGGAAGCGAGGACAGTGTTGATGGGGTGTCAGGGTGCAAGGGTGGGATCCCAGTTCCAGTGGGTGCCTGGACTTTGGGACCAGAACCAGCCATGATGCTGGGCTCAAGGAGTCCTAACACCAGCCAGCCCACAGGGTATAGCTTTTCTGGGCCCCACAAGGTTTAGTGCTGTCCCATCTTCACCATGTTCTGTGTGGCTGGGTGTCCTTCCCTGCAAATCTGCAGCCCTGCCCCGGGTCCTTTGCACAACTGTTGCCCCAGCTCCCTGCCTTCGAGGATAACAAGACGATACTTTTCTCTCTTTGAGTTGCACAGGAGATAGATTGGCAAAAATGTCTACAAAAAGCGTTAAAACAATGTCTCTGTAAGAATAATTAATCGAGTGCCAAACAAGAAGCACCTAGAGTTTTGAATAAATGTAGAGACACAGAAGAGCAAAATATTATCATTTGTCCAACATAATTATTTTCTTAGAAACATTCAGTGATTAATAAGGCACATTATAAATATGCTCCTGTGCATCAAATTTCATCTCTCCAGTCTAATTAACATGCCGGGGAATTGCTCTTTTGGTGGGTGAAGGCATTTAAAATATATATTTCATGAAATCTGAGTTATTTGTCATAAGCTCCAAGAGGAAAAAATAAAATATGAAGAATGCTACAGTCATTTAAATACTTTATTACATGACTATAATAAATAAATTAGTTCTTCCGGTTCTGCAGGCAAGCACAGAATGTCGCCAGGCTGTGGGGCCCTAAGGGCGGCAGGACATGCCCTGCTGTCCCCCACGGGCCTGGCCTCTGCTCCATTCCCTTCTCATAGGTCCTGCCAGCGTGCTCATGCTGTCACCAAGATCTGTTTTCAGTCTGTGGAACCAAACCCTGTGAGAACCGACACTGGCCACAGGGACCCTCCCCCGTTAACATGCAGAGCCCAGAGGCTCAGGGGAAAGGCCACCACCAGCCCACCTGCAGGTGGGAGAAACCAAACCGGGCTGTATATTTACCCTCCCATAGAGAGAGGAACAAGGGATTGGACAAATAATGCTCTAAATGGCTCATCAGCAGGAAAAACCCAGTGACAGCTAAGCAAATAAACCAGGACAGGGAAAAGGGAGGTAGTTTGATGTCCTGAAACTGTGGATTTTGGAATACATCTGTGGCTTTGTCAGGAATTACTGTCTAACTCACTTGGGGAAAGGAACTTTACCTCTGAGTATCTTGAATGGACACAGTGGCTCAGAAAAAGGTCCCGTGGAGGATCCAGCCCTGCTCCTGAGTTTCTGCCACAGATGCTGCCAATTCCTCTCAACATACAGAGCCTCCCTCCTCACCTTACAGCACAGAACCTCCAACCCTGCCGAACCCCACTGCTATGAGCTCCAGGAAGCAGCAAAATATCACTCAGAACCCAAGGTGCAGACACAACCAACTAAAATAATTGGTTTTCCTAACTGTTGTGTATCTCACAACTGTTTTCTTTACTTGAACTTACTGCCTATTCCTTATGTACTTGGGAGCATTAGCAGATGATTAAACAAATGGGCAATTAGTAAGCAAATATTAATAGGAAAAATGGGGAAAGCTGTGTTCTGCCACATATGTTCAGTTATGAAACACTACTTAGGCCTGGCGCCTGTGGCTCAACGGGCTAAGGTGCCAGCCACGTACACCTGAGCTGGCGGGTTCGAATCCAGCCCCAGGACCCACCAAACAACAATCACGGCTGCAACCAAAAAATGGCCGGGCGTTGTGGCGGGCACCTGTAGTCCCAGCTACTTGGGAGGCAGAGGCAAGAGACTCGCTTGAGCCCAGGAATTGGAGGTTGCTATGAGCTGTGATGCCATGGCACTCTATCCAGGGTGACAACTTGAGGTTCTGTCTCAAAAAAAAAAAAAAGAGATTCTCAAATGCAGAGCCAAGATGGTGGCCGAGTAACAGCTTCCTTGCAACTGGGCTCGGTGAGACTGGGGAGAGAAGACTTCAGGCATCTCTGGCTGACGAGATCTGCCCAGAAACATCCCTTTGGGGACACAGGGAGACAGCATAAGACTTCTGGACCCCCTGAGGAAGGCAAAAGCAGTGGAGATCTGGCAAGTGGTTGCGTGTGTTCGTT
>CAUYON010085069.1:0-14547 GCA_963573935.1 Arctocebus calabarensis
TTTTTTTTTTTTTTTTTTTTTGAGACAGAGCCTCAAGCTGTCCCCCTGGGTAGAGTGCTGTGGCATCAGAGCTCACAGCAACCTCCAATTCCTGGGCTCAAGCGAGTCTCCTGCCTCCGCCTCCCAAGTAGCTGGGACTACAGGCGCCCGCCACAACGCCTGGCCATTTTTTGGTTGCAGCCAGCTTTGTTGTTTGGCGGGCCTGGGGGCTGGATTCGAACCTGCCAGCTCAGGTGTACGTGGCTGGCGCCTTAGCCCGTTGAGCCACAGGCGCCGAGCCAGAAATGACAGTACTTAACATATTAGTTCATCATACAAATGGTAGACAATGAGAGAATTCAAGTAATTACATAGAAAATTTACCAAGCCTATTTTTTTTTTTAATCTGCAATTAGGAGAAAGCTTTTGGAATAGCTGGAGAAACAATTGTCATTGAAGAACGTCTGGAAGGAGAAGAAGTATCTGTATGTATATTCATCTTTTTGGCTTTTATAAAAAAGCTTTTATTTTGATTTGTATATTAATTTATTCTGTTTGCTTCATCTAAAAATATAAGGCCAACAGTTACAAAGGAATTTGTATACTTTCAGTATTGGGGAAATAAAAAAAGTGCTATTTTTTTATTCATCACTAGAGGCATTTGGTCTTAATCACATATTATTAAAATTCTGGACCATTTCGAACATTCATGATTTTTCTTTCAAATATTGTTTATTATCAATGACTTGTACATTAAAGTCACCTTGGCTCGGCGCCTGTGGCTCAACGGGCTAAGACACCAGTCATGTACACCTGAGCTAGCGGGTTCAAATCCAGCCCAGCCCGCCAAACAACAATGATGGCTGCAACCAAAAAATGACCAGGCATTGTGGCAGTCGCCTGTAGTCCCAGCTACTTGGGAGGCGGAGGCAGGAGACTCGCTTGAGCCCAGGAATTAGGGGTTGCTGTGAGCTGTGATGCTACAGCACTCTATCCAGGGTGACAGCTTGAGGCTCTGTATCAAAAAAAAAAGTCACCTTAAGTCAAATTTCAATGCCTTGATGCTTAAAGTGGGGGAAAGTTTGAAATGTATTAGTTCAAAAACAGCTTGGTTTTTCCCTAACCTACCTTAAAAATTACGAATTTTTCAGAAATTGAGTATGTAATACCTTAAAACTTTTGATGTATGTAGCTTGGAATTATTGATGTTTCAATTCTTTTTTTTTTCCCAAAAATAATTGTCTGCAAAGAAGAGTTGTGTATAATTTGCTTTAGTAAATTATTCGATTTTTTTACTTATTATCATACACATTATCAATATTGTGTATTCTCTATAGTGTCTGTGTTTCACTGATGGGAAGACTGTGGCTGCCATGCCCCCAGCGCAGGACCATAAGCGATTATTGGAGGGAGATGATGGCCCCAATACTGGTGGAATGGGAGCCTATTGTCCAGCACCTCAGGTACTTTCCAGAGGTTCTGCCAGAGTTTTTTGACAATTGTTTGGTTTCCTCAAAGAGCTGTCAGCTTTTCTATTTTGCTTTGATTTTCATTTATTTCTAGAAATCACATTACAAATCAAGTTGATTTTTCTATGAAAAGAAAAGTATCTTTACTGGTCTCTGAAACTAGCTTTATCTAAAAGCCTTTAAAGAACTGCCTGGGCTTGATGGCTTATGCCTATAATCCTAGCTCTTTGGGAGGCAGAGGTGGGTGGATTGCTTGAGCTCAGGAGTTTGAGACCAGCCTGAGCAAGAGTGAGACCCTGTCTCTACTAAAAATGGACAGACTAGCTGGGCATGGTGGCAGGTGCCTGTAGTCCCAGCGTCGTGGGAGGCTAAGGCTAGAGGATTACTGGAACCCAGAAGTTTGAGGTTGTTCTTAGCTATGATACCATAGTCCTCTAACCTGGGCAACAGAGTAAGACTTCATTTCCAAAAATTCCAAGTGGGTAGGGTGTTGGCCACATACACCCAGCCTGGCAGATTCGAACCTGGCCCAATGAGCTATATAACAAATGACAACTGCAACAACAACAACAAAAAATAGCCAGTCTCCAAAAGTGTTCTGTCTCCAAAAAAAGAAAAAAATGCCGTGGTACAATGGTGTGCCCCGAGAGGATCTTAGGTGTGCCTCGAAAATATTTAAATAAAGGCTCGGTGCCTGTGACTCAACGGGCTAAGGTACCAGCCACGTACACCTGAGCTGGCGGGTTCGAATCCAGCCTGGACCCGCCAAACCTCAAAGCTGGCTGCAACCAAAAAATGGCCTGGCGTTGTGGCAGGCGCCTGTAGTTCCAGCTACTTGGGAGGCAGAGGCAGGAGACTCGCTTGAGCCCAGGAATTGGAAGTTGCTATGAGCTGTGATGCCACAGCACTCTATCCAGGGTGAGAGCTTGAGGCTCTGTCTCAAGAAAAAAAAAAAAAAGAAAGAAAATATTTGAATAAAAATTAAATTATTTTCAGAAGAAGTTCAAAACAAGTAAATATATATTTTTTTCATTGGTTTAGGGGGGCTTTTTTTTTTTTTTTATTGAGACAGATCCTCAAGCCGTCACCCTGGGTAGAGTGCTGTCTCATCATAGCTCACAGCAACCTCAAACTCGTGGGCTCAAGCGATTGTCTTGCCTCAGCCTCTCAAGTTGATGGGACTACAGGTGTCTACTACAACACTCGGCTATTTTTTGGTTGTAGTTGTGATTGTTCGGCAGGCCTGGGCTGGATTCAAACCCGCCAGCTCTGGTGTATGTGGCTGGTGCCTTAGCCGTTTGAACTATAGGTGCTGAACCTTTAATTCTATTTTTGATCACCATAATTAAAGTGTATCATGAAAGTTTAACTATAGGTTCAAGTGTGCTCGGATATTAATAAGGTTGAAAAACACTGATCTGGACTCAGATTGTAATAAATCTAGACAATAGAGTTATCTTTTTTATTCATCTTTGGGTAAAGTGTGTCTCTAAACAGTTTATGGACAGTTTTTATATGAAATCTGCATTGTTAGAGTATATTTTAAGTAGGTTAGCACTCCAGATAATCACCTATTCTTTTTATTGATGATAGTCATAATCATTTGTGCTAATACATTGTAGTTCCTTTTCCATATTTTTCTTTTTTGCAGTGTTTGGCCAGAGCTGGGTTTGAACCCGCTACCTGCAGCATATAGGGCTGGCACCCTACGTATTTTTCTTGATCAAAAGATTAAAAATAAACCAAACTTCTTCTTTTGATGGGGGGCAGAGTCTTAGTATGTCACCTTCAGTAGAGTACCATGGAGTCATAGTTCACAGCAACCTCAAACTCTTGGGCTTAAGTGATTCTCTTACCTCAGCCTCTTAAGTAGGTAGGACTGCAGGCGCCCACCACAATGCCCAGCTATTTTTTGTTGTTGTTGTAATAATTGTCATTGTGGTTCAGGAGACCTGGGCTAGTTCAAACCTTCCAGCCCTGGTGTATGTGGCCGGCAACCTAACCACTGAGCCCAAACTTCTTTTTTTTTTAGAGTTTACAAATGTTGGAACTCCCATTTGGTAATAGTGATGTTAATAAATAGAACTCTGTCTGTGTCTTATCTTTACAATCAAGTTTATAAACTCAGATTCATAAGTATATAAGTTTATGAAACATGCATAGAGAATTCTGGGAGGATGCAAAGGAGACAGGGTGGGGAAGTACTTTTTTCATTTGTATTACTTTTCAAAAAACTACTGTTTTTGGCAAACATTTTTAAGGGCATATATTTTTGACAATCATAAGGCTAAAATATTTACTTGATGGGGTCATTGTGAAGGTTTTAAAAGTTTAAATCCTTCGAGTTTAAAATGCTCAGCCTGTCTCACATGGTAAAAAAAAATTCCCATTTTCCCATGTAATACTACTTATAAGATGATTTTTTTAGTGAAATATTTTTGTATGTTCCCCAGATTTCTAAGGATCTGTTACTAAAAATTAAAAATATGGTTCTTCAGAGGACAGTAGATGGGATGCAGCAAGAGGGTACTTCATATACAGGTAAGCACATTCATATTATGGGTATCATCTATAGAGTAGTTTTCCACCTTTTCAAAATTTTATTTTCTTTAAAGGCGAGGTCTTGCTAAGTTGCTCAGGCTGGTCTTAAGCAGTCCTCCCACTTCCACCTCACCTTCCTAAATTACTGTGATTACAGGTGTGAACCACTGCACCTGACCTAGTTTGGATACAACTTCTCCATTTTCTCTTTTCACCATGGCTTCATTGACCACTGTTGTAACATTTAGGATTCTTCCAAAATGTTCAGTGGTAGATATTTGTGTGGTAGATTTTATAATCATAATACAGTGTTTTGTTTTGTTTTGTTTTGTTTGTAGAGATAGAGTCTCACTTTATCGCCCTGGGTAGAGTGCCATGGCGTCACACTGCTCACAGCAACCTCCAGCTCTTGGGCTTAAGCGAGTCTCTTGCCTCAGCCTCCCGAGTAGCTGGGACTACAGGCGCCCGCCACAGCGCCTGGCTATTTTTTTGTTTTGCAGTTCGACCGAGGCCGGGCTTGAACCTGCCACCTTCGGTATATGGGGCCGGCGCCCTACTCGCTGAGCCACAGGAGCTGCCCTATATCAAGATTTCTTTTGGAGAATGGAACCAATGTAGAGTTCCCTCTTCCTCAACAGGAGTGTGACGTTTGCTTCTAATTCTTCCTAGCACCCCAGATTCTTGGGGAAAGCTTATACTTGCTCTTTAGCCAGAGACCTAAGTCCTTGGGGAATGAATACAAGAGATGTTTGGTGGGAGTATATCTATGCCAGTTGGTTCCCTGGGCATATTCTTAAAATAGAAAAATGACAAATTACAGCTCTGCCAGCACTACATTTGGTCTAATCCAGAGGGTATGCTCTTTAAGAGTCTGAAGGCCTCTGCCACAGGAATCTTGATGGTATCCGCCAAGATATCTGAGGTCTAGGGATGGCAAACCCCAGGCACCATCCAACACTCATGGGGGGATTCCAGCAAAATAGAAGCTGGAATTTGGACATGTCTGGGCAGGTCCACTGAATAGCCATGCCTGGTGTCTATTTACATGACAGCTTTTGGCCAAAGAAGGATTGTGTGGTGCTCTGAATGGAAAGTGAAATGGGAAGAACAGATATGTGTCAATCTTAGGACTCAGGTTTTGAAAAATCTTCAAATGAGTTTATTAAATAATTATGCATCTTTTTATATCTAATGATCTTACAATTTATGGTAGGACTTTTGACAGTTTGAAAATGCACTCGTTTTCAATATCTATTATTATAATATCTTTGGGGTCCATAGTCCTCATGTAGGACACTGTATTGAAATTAAAGAAGATTGATTTATTTTACCATCAGGCAGTGTGTTGAGTGTGTGAATGAAAAGGACACAAGACACATTTTGTGGCTTTGCAAATGTCGATGAGTGAGCAAACGTTTTCTAATTTTCCATGGGAAATAGTATGTCTAAACGTGTTATTTTGCTTTTTTTTAGAGACAGAGTCTCACTATGTCCCCCTTGGTAGAGTGCTGGGGCATCACAGCTCACAGCAACCTCAAACTCTTGGGCTTAAGTGATTCTCTTGCCTCAGCCTCTCAAGTAGCTGGGACTACAGGCACCTGCTAGAATGCCTGGCTATTTTTTTTTTTTTGTAGTTGTCATTGTTGTTTAGCTGGCCTGGGCTGGGTTTGAACCCACCAGCCTTGGTGCATGTGGCCGGTGCCATGACCACTATGTACAGGTGCCGAGCCCAAACCTGTCATTTTGAATGTACACTTTTACTATACCAAGGAGAACTTATAAAGTTTTGTTAAATATAAAGATGGATAAACTATTTTAAAATTATATTTAAAAATTGTTTACATTTCTGCTTCTGGCCTTGATTGATGCCATTTCTCATTCATTGCATTTTTTCAAGGTGCCATTTATTATGATGAATTATTATACCAACTATTTTCTTTAATTAATAATAACAATAATTACAATACTAGAGAACCCTTATTTGCTGACTATTTTCTTCTGTGCCAGGCACTGATACAAGCTCTTCACTTTATCTCTTTTAATCCTCACAACATTGTCATAAGAGAGATACTTTCATTATTTTGACACACAGATGAGGAAACTGGGGTTCAGTTAAATTATGCATAAAATAATTAAATAGTAAGCAGTGGGGAGAATGGATGTGTTGCGTATTTGGAGTTTTTTTAGGGAATTACACTAAATTTTAAGATGACCACAGAAAACACTGCTTCTCAATTTGTGTTTGGTTTATGTGTAAGGAATTCTTTTATTGCCAATTTTAATCCCCTAAGTAGCCTTGCTAAAATCACTGGAACTATTTTCCAGATTTTTGGTCATACCAAATGATTTTTCTTGACTCTGACATTTTGTTCTTTCCCCAGAGAATGAGGGAAAACAGTCTGCTGTGCCCTTCACCTTTTTAGAGTGACTTCAATTTTTTTAACTTTTTATTCAGATATATAGTAATTTCAAACTTCCAGGAAAGTTGCAAAAGATGATAGTACTAAAAATACTCATGTGCCATTTATTCAGATTTGCTTATTAACATTTCAACTCTGTTTCCTGTATCGCTTGTGTACTCTGAATGTACAGGAGAAAAACAATAAAACCCACAATATTTTTTCCTTTCTAAATCATTGAAGAATAAGCTTTATACATTTTTGGTCTTTTCCCCTAAGTGTGTATTTTCTGAGTCTAATAATATTCTCTTACGTATAATTACAGTACAGTAATCGATTTTCTAAATTTAACTTTGATGCAATAATTTAAACTTTCATTGAGCCCAATACTGTTATTTGTAGCATTTTCTCCCTTAGGTGCAGGATTTAGTATAGGGTTAGGTACTACAATCAGCTGTTTTCTTTGAGAATAATTTTAATTGTGCCAGATTTTATTTATTTATTTACAGCTTTAAAGTGGCTGCAGCTTCCTAGGACCAAGTAACAAATCAACCCCAAGAAAGGTTGTGAAACTTGAGGAACCATATCCCATATAGTAAACCAAAAATCTTAATTTAAATTAGACTTCTGACAGATCTTTCATTATTAGTTTATATTTTATACTTTCTAATGATAATTAGGATATAGTCATACTAATTAAAACCAGTTTCTAGCCACTATTTCTATTAAATACATTATATGCATAAGTGAATTAGACTTTTTGTGGTCATAGTTGGAATTCTAACAATAGTCTAATGATTTTAATCTAATTTTAATTTTAAAAGAGACTTCTATTTTTTGGTACCAATTAGTTTAATGCAAGATTACTGGAGAAGTAGGAAACTCCAAGTAGGAAAATGAGATACTACTGCTGGTTTTTAAGAGGAATGATTGATGCTGACAAAGATGGAATAAAAATTTTAAATAAATAATCTGGTTGCTGTTTAAAAGGCAAGCTGTTGATTTTATCACTCCCCCTTGCCAAGACACACATGGGTGCCAGTTAAATTTGACGTTTTTACTCTGACAGTCTATGGCAGCTTTAAAGTGTCTGTAGCTTCCTAGGACCGAGTAACAAATCAACCCTACGCAGGGTTGTGGAATCATGCCTACTCAGCCCTCTTTTCTTTCCTGAGGGTCTCTCTCCAGTGGCAAGCCAGTAGCTCATCTGCAGTGAAGAAGTTATGACTCTAACCGTCTTCTTATGGTTAACAGCAACCTGTTAATTTTCTTCACCTCTCTTTCCCCCTTTAATGGGAATCTAGTGCTAAAGGGTAACAAAACCCAACAGTCCTCTAATCATTGTATAAACTCTGTTTACTGAAGAGGCTCCTCTGCGTCCACCAAATTTCTCATTTGTTGACCACTATTGAGAGCCAGTGGTCTCTGATGATAATGTTTAATAATTATTCATATTAAAGAGGGTTTTCACAAAGGGGTAAACTTTCAAAAAGAACTTGAGTCATGGTCTTTGAAAGAAAGATTGTATTTGTTTAGTAATGACGATAATATTGACTATTCTCTGTTTTTTCCCTACCATAGTCTCGACATTCAATTCTTTACATCTTGCATTTCTTTGGCTTTTTAATATACTTAGGCTTTGAACATACACTATACAATGAACTGGAGACTTATGTTGATGATCTAATTGTGTATTCCTATGTATTACAAATACCAATGATTAATGTCCCAAATAGAGGCTCCAACAGTGTCTAAGGTAAACTGCAAAATATTGACACTTTCTCTTACCTTGAGAACGTAATTATTTAATCCCCAGGTATGAAGGACATCTTTGTAGATTTCCACCTCCACCCCTATCCTCAGCTCACCAGGATGCAGAGGTTAAACACTATAATGCCTATTTCTGTGGTTGATACTCTGATTTCCAGAATGCGCTTGTCAAATGAAGCTTTCAGTATGATATGTGTATTACTTTTTTAAAGCCTTAAACTCAATTTTGTTTTTGTTTTTGCTTTTTTGGAGACAAGAATCTCATGCTGTCATCATAGCTCACAGCAATCTCAAACTCTTGGGCTGAAGTGATCTTCTTGCCTTAGCCTCCCGAGCAGCTGGGACTACAAGTGCCCACATGATGATGCCCTGCTAATTTTTCTATCATCTATCTATCTATCTATTTTTTTTTAGTGGAGATAGGGTCTCATTTTTGCTCAGGCTGGTCTTGAACTGAGCTCATGCCATCCACCTGCCTCATCTTTCTTTAGGTGAGGAAAGTAGGATATGGGGTTCCCTGGTTATGGTAATGAGCCTGCAACAAGATGATTTTTTTAAAAAGAAAACTTTAGGCTTGGTATGTTGCAGGGAGGAAGCCACATCTATAGTCTCTTCCTTCGGTGGTTAGTGACAGATATGTGTCACTCCTGCCAAGGGGTTGCAGGGCCTCTCATTTGTTTATCTTTCAACTCAACAGAGATGATTTATTTGTAATTTACCTCACTTTGGAGCTTCTATTGCCAGGGCCACTTAATTACAGTGACAGTTATTTTCCTCAGCAAATTGTATTATGTACATTTTTACCCCAAAGCCCAACAACTTTCTTTTTTATCATCAGGAATCGAGACCATTGGCTTTTTAAAATTTTTTTATTTTTTCACTCATCATTTATTTACAAATACACATTATAACTTTTATATACACTGCACATTTACATGGTAGAAAAGTACAAAACTATATATTTAAATGAATTTATATTTAACTTGCCATGTTTGAAAATATAAAATTGCATCAGAAAAAAGTATTATGAAAAGCAAGAAACTTGAACTGATAAAGCTTTGATAGAACTTTTAGTGACACATTGGTTGAAAAAGAACTAATTTAAAAGGTACAGCTGAGTAGCTTAAAGGAAACACCTAACAAAAGCATGAATATGTAGCCTTCCTCTTCCGTTACTCTCCTGACACCCATTTCTTTGGATCTGTAACATCTTGAAAGTACATTACTAGAATTCTAACATTGCTATCATCACCTCTCACAAATGTCTTCATCTTAGCAAGAGAACTGGGGTAGGAGTTTCCTTAAAGATGTGTATCCTCTGTACCTTGTATTTGAGTCAGAGTTATAATGCCTTTTGGTCAGTCAAGGTTCCTTGTAAACAAAACCCGAGGGATCATATATGTACAGATCAGGCAGCAGAGAATCCAATAAATAAACATGACAGAAACTGACATGCAAGTTTGTTAAAAGTAGAAAAGAGTCTAACAACGGTGAAATGAAGGGAGACCGATGAGGGAGTGAATTGTCAGGAATGGACTTAAATGGTTTACAAGGAAAAAAAAAAGCTTTTACTTTACAAGCAAGAGACCTCACAATAAATAACAACTGCTCTTCCTTTCACGAATAAATTTCTTCAAAAACATGGTGTACAGTCAACCAGATATTTTATGTATAAATTATAAAACATGACACAGTATAAATAAATGTCTACAAGTCTCAACTATGGGCCTCATCCAGCAGACCTCACAATGATCGCCTCTCCATGTCCAATGAGTAAGAAGGTGGCCTGGGAGAGAGCGTTAGGACAAAGGTCCCTTAATGTATAGTTTTCCCCCCAAATAAATAAGCATACACTTATTTACAGTATGGACAATATATTTTTCTATTTTTTTCCCTTTCCTTTCTTTTTTTCCTAATTTTTCCCCCCAAAGGCTATGCCAACACTGAACACTTGTGGAGAGTTTACCACTCTAGAATAGAAGATATAGGAAAGCTGTAGTCCTGGTCTTCATCTTCCTCCTCTTCCTCAGTGTCTTCCGAAATGGCTAGATGGGGGAATACAGGGGAGCTGTTGTTTAAATACGGACAACAACAGCGCAGAAGCAGAGCTCAGTGTATGTTTTCAAAGCCCTCTGATACAGCCATATTACAGCGTTGCATTTTTATGTGACTTGCAGTGAGATGCTTTTTTTTTTTGCATCTGCTGTTATGCAATAAGTTTTTTAAAAAGTTTTTAAAAACATAATCTATGAAGTCAAAAACTGCAGAAAGTTCTGAAGAATCAATGGCTCAGGTTTTACGGGCAGATTCCTGAAATTAGATAAAAAGCGCTCTTGTGTTCTAGGTATAACTGCGTTGAGTCCTTAATTCAGAGTTAGTAGAGGCAACTGCAAAAAGCAGCAGCCCATGTGTGATAATAGAAAGCTATCTTGGAAAAAAAAAAACAACCTTTTGAAGCTGTTAGTTTAGATTCAAGTGTTAATAAAGCAAACAGCAAAGCATACTACCAAAGCAAAAGAGTTAGGGGCAAACAACTGGAAACAGGTTTTTAGAGGCAACCCCGTTGATAATCACCAGATAAAGCCTATAAGCCAGGAAACATTGCAGAGAATTTTTCCGTGGATCACTGAATAGCTGGGTGAAACTTAGCAGCTACCTAACTTAAACAGAAATGGCTTTACATGGGGAGGTTTGTGTGCTTTTTAAGTGTACATTCCCTGGGGCTTGCCTGGGAAAGCTTTAAATTGCAGCAAGGTTAAAAATCACACTTACAGTTGCAAGATCCGGAGTGCTTTACTTCCAGCAGCACACCTGAGGCACAGGCAGCTTCTTTCATGGCACACTCACTGGCGTAAGTGGCATTGTCACTGGCACAGACAGGCTCATCTGATTTACTGTCAGGGCAGAGCTCATCGCAGAGGGAACACCGGCCTCTCCCAACCTTGAAATCCCATAAACATTTTTTTCCACCAGTGCACTGGATATCTTCACAGGACTTTGCTTCTAGGATATAATACATCTGTGATGAGTAAACTGATTTCCCCATTTCCCCCTTCTGCCTTTCTCTGGTCCCCTCGCAATAAATATAATTTATAACTTATTGCTTACTAGTGGGGGTAGTGAAAAATACTATGCAAAAATGCTTGATAATCAAACTGAAACTCTTATGCACACACAAGCCCCTCCCCCAGTTTCCTACACATTACATTAGTGCATGAAAACAGTAATTTTTCTAATGGGATTTTACAGCATCCTTGAGTTAAATATGCATCTTGTTATTTCCCATAAGTGGAATCTTCTAAAAGAGAAAGAATTCCATCAATTATTGGAATCTGATAACAGATTTTAGGAACTGTTAAGTAATTATTTTTTGCTTCCAGCAAGTCTGGCACTTAAAAAAACGTGTAAAATTTAGTGAGTTCTAAGTTTTCTAAGATGGAATACAGTTTCTTGCTTATTGCTGGCATTTGAATATATATGTCAACACTTCTGTAGACAATGGTTTCCGTGAGGAATGCTGTGGTCACAACAGTTTACCCAAACTGAAGAGTATTTCTCCTTCTGGTAAGGAGGTGAGGTTTGGTGAGGTTTGGTGAGGTCTTGAGCTTTATTTATTGATTAGCCCCACAGTTTTCCCACTAGAACTAGTCTGTTTTCTCTTTTTCCTTCCTCAATCCAGAATACCTACTGATACACTTTCCCTCATAGGCTAATCCAATAGATCTGCCCAGCAGGCAGGTGGCCTTTCTCAGGTGGCAGGCACTGGAGTAGGTCACTCCGTCGTTCCCACAAAGGTATTGCTCAGAGGAAGTGGGCTCTGGGCAAATCCGATTACATGTCACACAGTAGGCATTATTGGTCTGGTCCACCACACATGTGGAGCTGCCTGGACAGAAAACCTCCCGACAAGTCTCTGAAACAAAGAGAAAACACACATAAATAGGTAGTGTCTGGTACAAAAATACTCCCTGTGTTAGGGAGTAGGCATTTGATATTATCAAGGAAATCATGAAGATGAAGCCTCTGGCTTTCAAAAGGCACTCTGGGAACCTTGTGGTTTTCAAGAGAATATCTGAAGGTCGGTCCTTCAGTGTTCTTAATGACTCTTTAGAAATTAGAAAAGGGCTCCTTTATTTGGTATAACTACTGTTGGTAGGGTAGTACCTTTAGGCTCTAACTGTGGATTATATCATCCCCCTGGGGTCTTCTAGGAAGTCTACTTCAGGTACAAAGCTGGAGGAGGGAAGCCAGGTCATGCTCTGAAGGGTAGGACTTACTTTTACATCTGCCTTGGTACTGGACTTCTAGCTCTGGCTGTTCTTTACATCTGGCCTTGAGGAGTGCACATTCATTACGGTAGGTTTTCCCATCCAGCCCACAGACCGGGCCCTTCCAAGTGATGTTGGAACAATCTGGAGCACAGACGCAGCGGGGTTTGTTCTTCTTGTTCATTCGGCACTTTTTCCCAGGCCCACAGTCCACGTTCTCACACGTTTCTACCAGTTGGAAAGAGTTATGGATTAAAACCAGGGCCAGGCAGTTTGCAGGTCAGAAGGGCTGCAGTGGCCTTGTGCAATCGCATAGTCCTGGTTTGTGCTAAAGCCCTGGCTCTCTCCTAGAAGACTGGGAGGGGATGCAAGGGGACTGTGGCCTAGGAAGAGACTGGGGGTGGTGCCCCATACCCAGCGAACTCACACTTGGTTAAAAAGTCCAGAGTATTTTGCCTACAGCCTGTAACAGGCAAAACTTAGACCAGAATGTCTTCCCAGGGTTGGGGAAAGAAAGCTTACCAACAAAGCTCTCCTAGTCCCAAACCCCAGCCAGGTAGTGGGGCAGCTGAGGGTAAGACGCCCTCTATTGAGGGCCTGCAAGTAGGGGAGAAAGAGTCCTACCTTTGCAGGGGATGCAGTTGGGGGCGCCCCCATTGAAAATCATCCACTTAAAGAGTGTGTTATCATTCACATCCTCTTCAGTCCAAGAGGTGCTCAGACGGCCAGTGCTACAGCACTCCTCCTTGCTCAGTTCGGTCTTGTACAGGACCTGGCAGCGACCGTTCTTAGCTTGTCGGAGCCAGCAGTTCCCAGCTGGGAAGACACAGGGGTAGGGAAGTGGATGAGTGAGTGTTGGTGGGGCAAGGGGTTGGAGACCCAGTGAGGAAGGGAAAGGAGCAAAGCAGAGGGGGAGAGAATGACAAGGCAGAAAAGTAGAAAATACATGGAAAGGGGTGGGAGGGTGGAGAATGGTGAGGGGGGAGCCCTAATCACTGAGCCGGGAGGTGAACGAGGAGGAGGGAGGGAGAGAGGGAGAAGGCAGAGCGCCCCAGCCATATCAATGTCAGTTACCAGTGACCCAGACACAACACGTGCAGCTTGCATTGACTTTTACTAGACTGTTTACTTTTATTCGTCCCATTTCATAACCTGCAGCGACTCGAAGAGCAGATTAAAGAACCTGACAAAAACAGGATGCGACGGATGTTTTTACATGTTGGTTTCATGTAGGCGGTAGGGGAATTATTTGTGACAGGGGTTAAGAAAGTAGGAGAATGGGAGGGGGAGAAAAAAGGAGAAAGAGACCGACAGACTGCGAGACACACACGCAGGAACAGATCAAGCGAAAGGCACTTGTGAAAAATGAAAGCAAAAAAAGCAACCCGGCCCTGCCCGGAGCTACCCCGCGCAGCCTCGAGGCGCAGCCCGCCCGCCCGACGGGCGGTTTTGCAATCCGCCAGACCCGGAGCACGCCCGCGGCCACCACGATCTTTCGAAATCTCCGAGGGCTGCTTTCCCTGGCGCCCACGTCCCGGGCGCCCAGGCAGCGCCTCTCCCCAAAGGCGGGCAACCCAGAGTAAGGCGGTGCAGCCTGGAAGGGGCAGTGCCCGGGAGGGCAGTTTACAACACATTTAAAGTGTTAACGCTGAAGTAGGGAAAGTAACATGATAAAGAGGAGAAGCTTCTTAGCATTTCTCGGCTGTGCATACATGGATTTCACACCTACCAAGAAATCTTTTAAAGTAATTTCTCCCCCTTGCCCCCTTTTAATACGCGGGTTTGGGTCAGAGAAGACTACTCATGAATCACTAACTTGACTTTAATAATAACCGGACCGCAAGCTGCTATTATTATTTTCAAAATTCTGCCCCAAACCACTTGAAATTAATCTAATTTTAAAAGGGTAAACTTCAGAAATTTGCTCTTACGCCCTCTCAGAATTTACATCAGTTACGGGCTGCTCACTGTTTCACAGAAAGTTAACACAGGAAGAGGGGTTAAACTGTAACTCCAAACACTTCGGTGGTAATAATTTAGTTTTTAGGTTAGTTTTTTTTTTTTTTTTTTTTTTGGGGGGGTGGGGGGGGGGGGGGGAAGACGCATCCACGAGGCCCAAAG
>CAUYON010085070.1:0-25921 GCA_963573935.1 Arctocebus calabarensis
CACCCTGGATAGAGTACCGTGGTATCACAGCTCACAGCAACCTCCAACTCCTGGGCTCAAGCGAGTCTCTTGCCTCTGCCTCCCAAGTAGCTGGGACTACAGGTGCCTGCCACAACGCCCGGCCATTTTTTGGTTGCAGCCGTCATTGTTGTTTGGCGGGCCTGGGCTGGATTTGAACCCGCCAGCTCAGGTGTACGTGGCTGGTGCCTTAGCCCATTGAGCCATAGGCACCGAGCCTGAAACACATCTTTTATAAATGGAAAGAGCGCACAAATAAATGGCTCCTTCTTCATATTCTGTTGAGTGCGGTTTCTCTTTTTCTTCCCTTTATTTCCCACTCCACTGTGATTCCATGTCTCTTCCAACCCCAGTTAGAAAACTTGTCCAATTCTTCCCATCTGTTTTTATTTTATTTCTCATAGGAGGGGAAAGACATGGTCTTTAATTTCCCTGCTGCCTGGTCCATTAGCCTTTCTCTCATTCTTTTGGTCTTATTATTATTTTATTCTATCAACACTGTCCATGCCATCAGAATTACATCAAAAGATGCCTGATGAACCCCACACTTTTGATGAAAGGTCTTAGCATTGGTCACTGCCTGAGGTGACAGGCAAGCTAGAGCTCTTGAACATGATTATACATAGTGGGTGGGTCATGGGGCAGACTGGCCATGAGGGTCAGTGGTCCTTTCCACGTGACAATTGCCAGATTGAAATCAGCCTCTTCTACTTTGCAAAGATATGGTAGGCTGGGGAACAGCATGCCAGAAGGAGGAGGGGTCAGTCTTCAGTACGCCCCTTTTAGAAGATTGCCAACCCTATTGTCATCCAACAGTGTCTCTCCTATCACCTTTCCAGAGGGTTGTGCCTGTCTCTCAGGGGCTGGCCCTCAGCCTTGAACTTGGTCTCTCATATCTACTTGCACTTCTGCTCAACTTGGATCTTTGAGAATAGAAGTCTGACATGCTGCTTTCAAAATGCAGATGTCATAGCATTAAACATAAAATTGTTAAAGTAGATTAAAATTCTCTCCCTTTCCTGAACATAAAAGTCATTGACTAGTAATAGCATCAAATTCTTTGAATTTGCTTTCAGTTTCTTGGTCCAATTATAGTATCCAAATTAGAAGTTCCATTTTCCCCCATGGTAGAACCAGTTATTAGAACGTTGCGTCTTAGACTGTGGAAGCACCAAGGTTTGATGTCATCTGCATTAGACGTAATGCTGGCATGTAAAATAAGACCCAAACAGAAAATGGGAGATTCTCAACTAATTCCTCCCGAGTAAATTAAAAGATGCATCTGCTTTTAAAATGGTACAATCAATAGAACAAAAATACATCTAAGGGTCATTTAAAGCAAAGGTGAGTTTAAACAAAGCTATTAAAAAGTACTTAATCATGTCTTTTTAAGTTTATCTATATTTATAAAGAGTGATTTTTTTCAATTAACATACATTGGTTTAATTCATTGAACCTGTCGGCAAAGGTTAGGGATGATTTATCCTTCTACTTTCTTTCAATGCATATCTTTGCACATGCAAGCATTAGTTTAAGAAGTTTATGATTTGGAGAAGATAGATAAGTCAACCTGGGCAGAGTGCCAAGCACAGGCTATATGAAATGTGCTGGCAGCCAAGATTGAGCCTGGATAAGGGATGATACTATAGCAGAGGTGACCCAAATTCTGGGCCTGCAGTTGAAGGATGTGTGTGCCTAGTTAGGGGTTTTAGAGCAGGTTATGACCATGCAGAAATCTAGAAACCTGGACTGTGGTTCTGAGTTTGTCATTGATAAACAATGGAATCTTGAGCTAGCATATCAGCTTCTCTAGTCCGGAGTTTTTCAGCAGAATAACAAATTCCAAGTTATTGTGATTGTGAAAAGGCAAGGAGACCTGGAAATAGAACACCCACAGGCCTAAGTAACACTTCCTCCTGGTCAGAGAATGCGCCACGAAACCAGCTTCTCTAGTTAATTTTTAGAAGTTACAATGTGAAATAAGAGACTAAAGGACTATGGGTAACCATTTACTATACTAATATTCAAATTTAAGTCTTGTGATAACAAGGGATAATCATATGGCAATAGCAGAGATGAGGTTTTCATTGGAATCTTGGGTGAAATTGATTGCTGAGAAATCTGATCTATCATGGAAACAAAAGCAAGCAGAGAAGGGGAAAACAACCCAAATCTTTTATTTTTCTCTGCTTACCAGTTTTCTTGCTCTCAAAAATAGAGTCATAAAGATCAACAACTCCAGCTAACTCGAGGTCACATTTATAGCTGTTTCAATGCCGTCAACTGCATTTTGATTCTTGAACGGTTTATCAGACTTCAGAGTCTTGCAAAGTGGACAGAGGAGCTAATAAAAATTGCATTCCGCCTTCGGTTTTTGTGATTTCTGAGCTCTCACTGGTGTTACAGGAAGCTCTGAATTTTGAGACGTTCATGATTCCTTTTTCCAGCAACCATTTTTATTTTCCTCCCTTTGACCAAACTCCACTGAAAGTCTAGCAAATGTTCTAAAGAAATGCTTCGGTAGAGCGATTTATAGGACTGTATTAAAGTGACCATTTCAAGTTGGCTAACACGAGCACTGAATAAACACATATTGATATTATAGAACAAAATAATGTATTAGTGCATTGCTCATTTGTGCTCCGATAGTCACCCCGATACCATTTGTCATGTGGGGAGTGACAAACACAATTACACCCGAGTGCTAATAGAGTGGAAGGGCAAAACTGCCTGACCTCGGCATCCTGGGTCGATTTAAATGTTTGATGTCTCATTGAATTAGTATCACAGTGTGAAAGACAAAGCTCAAACTAATGGAAATGAGCCTGGACATGCAATACTGCTGATTGGGCTGACATAATTAGAATAATATTCCGCACACAGCTAATAACAAGCTGAAGAAATAAATAACCAAGAGATAACCTAATTGCTGCATGCTAAAATGTTCTTTTGAATATGCTAAGGTTAGCATTTTCTATTTACTTATAAAGCACGCTGGTGGGCTTAAAAGAAGCACAGAGAATGTAGAAGAAGGGATGGTCATCCAAGTCTACTGCCCTCTGGAGGGCCCAGCTCTCCATTGCTCCTGGTGGCTATTTCGACAGACGCTGATAATGCTTTCTGTGGGCCTACTCTGTGCCAGGCCCAAGGCTGGGTGTCTGGGAGAGAGGCATCCTGACAGTGGGAATCACAGGCAAACCTTGCCTTCCCGGACCTTTTGGCCTGCACGAGCAATGACATGTGTATAAAAATAGCCCAGAATGAAAAGGGTGGGTGTGAGAAGACAGATCTGGAGGGAGTTAAGAAACTCTACAGGGGGAGACTTCAACAGATTGCAAATTCAGTGGCCTGGGGGCTTGAGTGGAGGGACAAATAATTGATTGGAGTAGTATGTAGGTTTCTTATTGAAAATTCCAATTCATCATGGATTCCAGCATCCCGAGGAAGGAAAGGCAATGTTGGGCTTGGCTTGCCAAATCTTTCCTTATGCTTAAGGAGTACCAATAAAAGTCCCTTCCACTTGTTTTTAAAGTTTCTGCAGTAGTTTTGCCTGTGATATTGTGTGCAGCTTCTTCAAGTCTTGAGGCAAAGAGGCAGGGCGTTGTGTAAGCTTCCACATGGCAGTGAGGGGCTGCAGGAACGATCTCAGAAGTGGAAAATCCATGCCTGGTGGAGAATGAGAGCTCGAACTTCTTTCACTGCTGTAATCCTCACTGCCGAAAATGCTACCCGGACTGAATAAATATTTGTTGAATGAATGCTTATCTCATTTACATCTTGCAGCAATCCGGAGATGGGAACTATTAACAGCTCCGATTTACATGTGAGGAAATCAAGGCTTGGAGACGTTAAGTGACTTGGCCCAGGTCACACACCTAAGAACCTGCAGGGCTGTCTCTGATGAATAATGTGTTGTTGCTGGGGGCACGATTCTTCTGAGGAATTTGGTTACAAAAGAAAGAAGGGGAAACCAGGTAGTGGGCTGAGGAACTGCAGAGCCTCAAGGGCAGTGAGAAGGAGGCCTGGTGAGTTTCCTGCCACGAATGAACAAGAAAGCTGAGATTTAAAAAATGAAGCCATCACCCAACTAGGAAGGAGAAAAGGACTAAACACTAGAACACTAGGGTTTCTGAGGCTTGTTTACCATCTCAGCATTATTTGTTCCTCTTTGGCTTGCGGCAATTAAACTTGAGGTTATAATAATACCACGTCTATGCACACAGAATGAGCGGGCAGCATGGGACAGAGAAAAGAGGTAGGAATTTGAGTTACATGTCCTGGTCTCAACTTTGGCATTGTTGGCTGTGTGACTTCAGGTTAATTCCTTCTCCTTTTCAAGCTCTAAAATCCTAGTGATCTATAGATTATTTTTGAGCTGAGTGCTGTTACAAATGACCTCCTATCCAGCTCCTTGTGATTATCAAGCTAATTAGGAGTGGTTTCTGTAAAATATCCATAAATCCCTTAGCAGTGAATCTCAAACTTTGGCCAGTGGATCATCATCAGTCAAGTCACCTATACCTCTGTTTTTACAGTAAGATATCCCAGAGAGACCTTGATAAAGAAAAGAGGCAAAATGATACAAAGCTTCATGAGACTGTGATGGGATAATACGTGAGTTTGTGAAATATGAAATGAAAATTGTTCATGCCTAAGTCCAAATTTCACCCTCTTGCACATTGATTTTTTTTTTTTAGTAAAGCTTTTTGAGCATCCTTTGTGAGCCAGATGTGGTATCACTCACTTGCACAGATGTAAGAGGTCAGCCAACCTATAGGTTCCTGGTTATAGACATTATTTGAAGAATTATGATCCAAGGTACATGATAGTGGCATTCTTTAAATTCCTATGATAAAATTGCTTCCTGTAAAAGAGAAGGATATGATGATGATGGGAAAGGTTTATTTTAGTTTTAAAGGCAGGGTCTTTTTCTGTTGTCCAAGCTGGAGTATAGTGGCCTGATCACAGTTCTCTGCAGCCTTGAACTCCTGGGCTAGCATGATCCCCCCACTTCACCCTCCTGAATAGCTGAGACTACAGGCATGTGCCACCATGCCTGGTTAATTTTTAAATTTTTCATGGGGATCCAGTATCACTATGTTGCACAGGCTGGTCTCAAACTCCTGGTCTCAAGCAATCTTTGTGTTGTATCTTCTAAAGTGCTGGCTTTACAGGAATGAGTGAAAGATTGATTTTTTGTTGTTGTTAGAAAGACTTGAAGTCATAATACTTTGGTAAAATTTAATCTTTTATTATGCAACAGAAACAGCTAAGCAGTTGAGTTCCAGGATAATGGAACTTGAAATGGTGACCTCATTCATGTCTGATTTCAAGGTATGGTGCTACCCTTTGAGGTCCATGGAGAATGGTTTGATGATAGTCAAGTGCTCTAAAGGAAAAGAACTTTGGGGTGGCTAGACAGTTGTCCTTTATTAAAGCAATATCAAAATATTCAAAACTGGGTATTTTCTCCTATACTTATAATTATTGACATTGTGCTGGTTCAGACTCCCATCATTCCTCCCTTAGATTATTGCTTCTTGCTCACGGCTTACTGTGTCCTGACTAGTGTGACTGCCACAGAACTGTCCAGGGGATATTTCAGGAAAGGAAACTTGCAAATGGCAGACAGCCCCTTGGCTTCACATCCTTTAAAGTCTCGCCATTGTTCTCAGGAAGCAATCTCACTCTTTAGAAGAACAACTGCAGCCCCTCCTGGCCTGGCCTTGGGACCCTTCCTTGTGCTCTCCAATTCTTCCCTCTGCACCTGTTGCTCTATCTTTACAGAATGGCCTGGAGTCTCTGACCACTGGTTCTCTACACAGGGGTCCTGCTATGACTTCCTGCATAACATCAGAAGGTTCTCTGTAGGTGATAGCAATGACTATTATACTGATCATCCTCATCTTGGAAAGCCCAACAGAGAAAGAGGAAGTTGGGACGGGTAACAGTTCTCAATAAGGGAACTGTAACTACCTTTGGTCATGGGGGAATATTGGAGAGGAAGATTATTTTAAGAGGATTCAGATTGGGCAAAGGTGGGAAGATCATGGGTTTCATTTTGGACACAGAAGAGGGTTAGAAATAATAATTGAGGAAACATATTTGCATGCATGTAACAATTAAAACGATGTGAATGGATGGGTTGTTTGCAGAAATAAATTTAAAGAAAGTAAGAAGGAATGAACAGGGCTGAGTAGTGGCGAATGTGTAATTGTGTGTGTGTGTTATTTGTTCATGGGCCCGGTTGGGGGATTATTATTATTATTTTTTGTACAGACAGAGTCTCACTTGTTCGCCCTCAGTAGAGTGCCATGGTGTCACAAAGCTCACAGCAACCTCCAAATCCTGGGCTTAGGCAATTCTCTTGCCTCAGCTTCCTGAGTAGCTGGGATTATAGGCACCCATCACAACACCCGGCTATTTTTTGTTGCAGTTTGGCTGGGGCCGGGTTTGAACCTGCCACCCTCAGTATATGGGGCTGGTGCCCTATCCACTGAGCCATAGGCACCGCCCAGGATTATGTTTTTTATAATAAATGCTGTGGACCAAGCCGTGGCATTTCTGTCCAAGGACAGTCCCACCCTTCTAATAGCTTCAAATAATTGCTGTCAAACAGTCAAATAAAGTAAGATAAATTTTGTATTTACCATATGTGGAACTACTATGAGTAGTTGCGGGCTCAATTTGCTTTGATGCCCTCTGACAATCTGATAATTTTTGCGATGACATACTTAAAACGCTGTTTCATGCAAAATTCAGATTTACCCCCCTTGTTTAAAAAATACACGACATCATTAATTTGCAGGCCCGTACATTTATTTTGCTGAGAGCACCGTTTATTTCTCCTTCCTTCCATTTTGTTTAAAGTCAGTTGTTGACAACTCGCAAGCGTGTCAAACTCCCATCGCTAATAATTGCTTAAGGACCCCTAACTTCTACAAATGTTGGTTCCAGCTCCAAACCCCATGCTAGCCCTGAAAGAAAAAAAGAAAGAGACAGAGAGAGGGGGGAAGAAAGAACTTCTTCTGATGAATTTTTGATTTTCCTTCTTAACAAAGAAATGTCTGAGATTCAAAGCAATAGCTTAAAGTGATATTATAAAATAGAATATGGAGTGCACTGTTCTGAATGACTCTTCGCTTTTAATGTGGGGCTGAAAAATTGTCAGGGCCTTTTTTTTTTGATTAGATGGGGTTTTTTTTTTTTTTGTTCTTGATCTAAGAATTGAGGAGAAAAACATGCTACTTGCATTTGAATATGGCACAAGCAGAGATGTAATGGATTGGAGATAAAGTAATAGCAGCCACGCCTGAAGGCAGCACCTGTATCTCCGGGTCAATGCCATCTCTCTTTAGATCGCTGCGGCGCCACTCTTTCTGCGGCTGCTTTATTAGGCCTAATTAGGCGGGCTGTCACTTTTATTGGTGATGGGAAAGGAAGATAAGTAGATCGCTTGTGTCATCCATCTCCATCCGGACGTGTCTAAAAGTCTAAAGTAATGGCTGTAGGCACAAATGTATACCACGAGAGAGAGGAGGAGGCTGGGAGAGAGAAAAAAACAACAACAGCACAAAACCAACCAAACACCCAGAACTAGAGTTAAAAAAAAAGAAAGCAAGAAAACCCCGAGAAATGTCTTCCCATCGGCACTGCTGTGTGTGATCTCAAACCCACATAGAAGAGTGTGTGAGACACCAGCTGCTCTTTGGTTTGGAGGGAGAAGGTCGCCTGATGGATTCTGTGATAGCCAGATAACATGGGCGAGGGGAGACGCTTCCTACTTGGGGGTCTAGCAGTAGGTTCTCAAGAAAAAGTTGGTCCAAGTCGTGACCTGAACTCCACATATGATCTTGCTGAGCAGCCAAGAGGCGCATTAATTCAAGAGAATCCCAGAGCCACACCTTTTTTCTTTGTGGGCGCCATGCATGTGGTGATTCCCATAGCAGAAGGGAGGGGATTTCTGAAAGTTTTTATAGCAGGGTTCTAAGGAGCACAAATATTTCCTCTCATTTGAAAAAAAGTCTTGAAAATTAGTATCAATAAAAGCATAACTCAGAGGACATTGGTCATGTTCTCTTTAGCCGTGGTCAGCCGCCTGAGGCTATTGAAAAACAGCTTTTCTTTTCTCTCAAGGATGCCTTACCTAACCACGTGTTTCTGATAACTGAATGGCAAACCCAGTTCTTTCCAAATATCAGCCTCACACTCTCTATCCAGTCTACCGGAGGTATCTGGCCCTTGATTTCACACTGTTGGTTACGGCTTTGTTTGCTGGTTTGTCTGTTTGGAGAGTCTCACTCTGTCACCCTGGATAGAGTGCCGTGGCGTCATAGCTCTTAACAACTTCAAACTCTTGGGCTTGAGCAATCCTCTTGCCTCAGCCTCCCAAGTAGCTGGGACTACAGGTGTGCACCACTACACCCACTTAGTTTTTCACATGGGGTCTCACTCTTGCTTAGGCTGGTCTCAAACTCCTGAGTTCAAACAATCCACCCTCCTCAGCCTCCAGTGTGCTAGGATTACAGGTGTGAGCCACCGCACCTGGCCTGATAATGGCTTTTTAATGGAATCCCTTTACACAATCACATCTCTGTACAATTAGGAGCTGTACTTTCTACTTTTCTTCTGCCTGCGTCAGAACCAAGCTTCTTGCCTAGAACCAAGCTAAGTATACAATAAGGGCTTGAAAAAGAGTGGTTATGTTAGTTTTTTAATGACTGTGACTAAGAGGGGGTTTCAGTGGCAAATGAGAACTTAGATTTACTATGTTACACAGAAAAATGGGATTCCCTAAAATAAGTTTAAAAATAATTATAAGAACCTCTCAATGATGTTTCCATAATATTAAGATGTTTGGACCAATTCAGTCCAAATTTCTGCTCATCACTTTGATGTTTATTACATACATTATCAAATATTTCGATTGATTAGGTGGAATTTATTCCTGAGAGATCTAGTTAATACTCTCTAGCCCGGGAAGATAGAGAATATTATAATGAGAAAACTACTCTGGGGAGGCAAGTCAATGTGTTTGGAAGTTTCACCATTTTTTTAATATTGCTTTAATCCATCTACATAATACTAAGTGCAATTTACAGCATTTCCTATGTTCCGGGTACTTTGCTAAGTGCTTAACACACATTATTTCATTTTAGTTTGATCAAACCCTCTGAAGCAGGTGTCCGTGTACCCAACCTACATGCTGTAAAGTAGCAATGGACTACCTTATAAATAGCTGATGTTTACTTGGTGTATCAGTGAAGGCCGGCTGAGACTCAATAGGCATCAGCCCTGAAGAGCCAGAGTGGTTATCTTTTACAGGTATGGTAGGAGGGGGAGGGTGTCATTTTGGTGGGCCAGTGACTGCTGCCAGGCACGGTTCTAGCTGGTCTCCTGCTTAGTCCCGTCTGTTCATTTGCCTTTAGCCCCTCCTGGAGCCATTGTGTCAGCCAGTCCCTTGCTCATGCTGACTGGGTCCCAGAGTGGGTGGTTTTAGCAGAGGTCATTGAACAGCCAAGATGCAATGCATTATGCTCAAAACAGAGTGGCCTATGCTTGCTCTGTTTTTGAAGTTCCTCCGACCAACCTATCACACATAAGAAAACTGAGGCTAGGAGCAGTTAGGTAACTTTCCTAGTCTGCTCAGCTAGTAAATGGCAGAACTGGAATTCACACTCATACCTGCTGGGTTTGAAGGGATGTTCTTTCCACAACTCTTAGGCTCGATCTCCCGTTTCTGCATGTTGCTTGAGAGAAAAATTTGCTTCTTTGAGAAAAAAAAATTTCATCAACTTATAGATTCATGGATTTTTAGTTAGAAGAACTTTTATCACCGTTTTTATGGAGTTGATTAAGTTGTCTTAAGGTAGGGTGGTTGGACTTAGGAATAATTATTCTTTTTGTCATTGACTTTGACTATTAAGCAGCAGTGAAAATAATTCTGATTCTTTTTGTCTGCAATAAACTGTAAAAGTCAAGTTATGGAAACATGTCACTTGAAGCATGAAGACTATCCTGAAATAAAGGCGGGATTTTAAGAGCATCAAATTCTATCTGATAAAAATATCATGTCCCGTCATCCCTTCAGTTTATTGTATAAATAAAAAAAAAATTAAAGCATTCGTAGCATGCTTGCTACATGCCAGACTCTTCGAAGTATTAATATTAGTCTTTTCAACATTAAGAAGTATGATGGTAGCCAATATACTTTGGCAACTGAAGAATTGAAATGAGACGCTAGTTGTCTGGAAAAATGGAACCTCCCATTTGGAAGCAGTGAAATGAGAAGTGAGTGAGGGGGGACTTAGACAAGTTTTGGTCACCTTACTATCTTGCTCTTAGTTTTCTCAGTTGGTACCAAGTTTGATCTGTATGCAGTGATGTTGTTTTTAGAACCGATGTGTTGGATCCAATTGAATCTGTCTTCTTTTATTCATTTCTAGTGAGTCACTAGAGTCTGGTGCAGGACTGGCAAAAAACAGTTACTCAGCCACTTTCCTTTTCTGGGGTCATGGCAGACATCACTATAGCAATTTGTCATAGCATCTAGCTTTCCAATGCCAGACTCGATATCAGACTCTCAGCCTGGTGCTTGAGACTTGGCAGTTACTATCAGGTCACCAGAGTTGGCATCTAACTTGAGACCTATTTGTTAAGCCCAGATTAATGGGGCTGACACTAACTCTTCTCTGTTCTGGCTGTCTGTGTGACCTTAGGCAAGCATTAGTTTTTCTGAGCCTCAACCCTCATCTATAAACAAGAGCTATACTAAATTCCTCTGAGTATAAAATGAGATTTATTTATAGCAAAAATAAGAAGCTTTGTCTTCAACCTAAGGAGATATTCGATATTAGTTTCACTGAAATTGACTATTGCTTTAGCAAAGTTGTAGTTCATTAATCCAGCTACCCAAAGTAGAATCATTGATTTTGTTTTTTGCTTCACTCCTCTATGTCCAACCAGCCTCTAAGTCTTATTGATTTTGCCTTTAAATAGTCCTTGAATCCTCCTTTCTTCCCAGGCACACTGGCATGGAGTCTGTGTCTTTTGGATGGCCCTTTTAGATAACTGACATCTCTGCCACTAGTACCCCAGCTTCTATTCTCTGCTCCTCTGTGGCTAGAGTGACCTCCTCAGGCAGATTGCATCCTTCCTCTGTGATACTCCTGTGGTCTCCTGCACCCTCACAGTAAAGTCCAAACACCCTCATCAGGGCACTCGTGGCCCTTTACTTCCCACCCCCTCCTCCTCAGTATAGCCTGCCTTCTGCCTGTAAACATCCCCATCCTCCCAGGCTCTGACATTGTGTCTTTCCCTGTGCCGTGCCAACTGCAAATACCCATTTACTGTCCTCGTCCACTGGCAAACTCTGAATTCCCTCTGGTGGCCTAATTTGTTGTTGTTTGACTGGGCCTCAAAGGGGTTGTGGTAAAGGGAAACATTTCTGTAGACAGCTGGAAGGAGTCACCTACCTATGCCCCCAAGTCTTGTGTTGGAGGGCAGGGGACAAAAAGGTTCCAAGTTGGGATGTAGATGACAGCCTTTATAACCCTGTTCACGGGCAGGTGGTGTGGTTTCCCTAAGTAAAGAGACCTGAGAATAAGAAGAAAGAAAGAATGGGAGAAAATATGTGTAAACTACCCATCTGGAAAGGGTAGTTTATAAGTAATAACTAGAATGTATAAGGGGCTCCAACACCTCCATAGGAAAAACTCAAATAACCCAATTACAAAATCAGCAAAGGATCTGCGTAGACATTTCTCAAAAGAAGACACACAAATGGCCAACAGGTATATGAAAAAATGCTTCACATCATTAGTCATCAGAGAAATGCAAATCAAAACTACGGTGAGATACCATCTCACGCAGATAAAATGGCTTTTATCAAAATAACGAATGCTGGCAAGGATGTGGGGCAAGGGGAACCCTCATACACTGTTGGTGGGAATGTAAATTAGTGCCACCACAGTGGAGAATGGTATGGGAAGTCCTCAAAAAACTAAAAGTAAAGCCACCATATGACCTGCAATTCCACTGAGAGGAATATATCCGAAGAGGGGAAATCAGGATATGGAAAAAATTTTCTGCACTCCCTTGGTTATAGCAGCACTGTTCACAATAGCCAAAATTTGGAATCAATCTAAGTGTCCCTCAATGGATGAATGGGTTGAGAAATTGTGGTACATAAGGAATAAGGAATATTAGATAACAAGAAGAAGAAAACCCTGCTATGTGCAACAACATAATGGAACTGTAGAACATTATGTTAAGTGGAACAAGCCAAGCACAGAAACACAAATCTTGCGTGTTCTCATACATGGGAGCTAAATATTAAAAACAGTTGATCTCATGGAGATAGAGAGCAGAAGGATGGTTACCAGAGGCTGGGGAGGGAAGCAGGGAGAAGAAGATAGAGTAGGGGTGATTAATAGGAGTAAAACCATAGTTAGATAGAATGAACAATATTTGATAGCACAACAAAGTGACTGTAATCCACAGTAAGTTCAAGTATACTTTAAAATAAATAAAAGAGTAGAATTGAAATGTTCTTAATGCACAAAAATGTTAAATGCCAGAGGTGATGGATACCCCAGCTACCCTAATTTGATTAATGTACATTGTATGCCTGCATCAAAACATCACAGGTATCCTATAAAGATATATAACTATTGTGTATCCATAATAATTTTTTCAAAAATTAAAAAGCAAAAATAAAAAAGAAGGAATCTGGCCAGACACAGTGGCTTACATCAGTAATCCTAGCACTTTGGGAGGCCCAAGTAGGAGGATTGCTGGAGCCTAGGTATTAGAGGCTGCAGTGAGCTGTGGTGGCATCATTGCATTTCAACACAGAGAAGGAAGCTGACCACACGTGGGAGATTTAAAAATTTGCCAAAATCCTCATCTGCCTTTTTCAGCTAGAAACATCATTCTTGTATGCACCTGAGACTAGGGGGGCAAGACAGTGGCCCATTTGGCAGCCACATTGCTTGCATGGCTGCCCAAACACCTCAGCAAATACTTGAGTGATCCCCTTCCTTCTCTCATCCTTCGTTCCTCTTTTTTGTCTATTTCTTTATTCTCCTCCCCGCCCCTGTAATTAGTAATAATTATGCTGACATTCTTCTCACTTACAGAGCACCTTTGTATACGTTCCAGCATTTCATTGTCATAACAGCTGTGTGAAGTGCATTACTATTATATCCCAGTTTCAGAGATGAGACAATTGAGGTCCAGAGAAGTTAAATCATTTCATTCAAAGCCACATAGTTGGTAGGTTACGTTGTTGGGAATTTAAACTAAGGGTCTGCAACTGTAAATCTCAGTATTTTGTTGTTTGTTTTTATAAGGTATTATGGCATTGATATTGAACTTGAAACAATGTTCAAATCTGTAGTATCTTCCTTAGTATTAAAATAATTTGTCTTGGGAGTGGGACACAAATATAATAAGGACTCTACCTGACAAATGTGATCGTTATAACACAATTCTTGATACCTTCAAATTAACCTGAAACAGTAATAAAAATAAACATAAGAAATAAAATAATTTGTCTTATAAACCCTCTTAGAGCATTTGCTGTGGCTGTTCTAGAGCAAAAGCCAAGCTGTGTGCCTGACACGACATCCAGCATCATAACTTACCTGTATTGTTACTCCCCCCTCGCCTTATAGATCTCTTTGCATCTCAAGAGAGACCTGGAGTAACCTCAGGGCAGGGGTTGTCATATTATCAACAGGTGCAAGCACACAGGCCTGGCACTGAATAACTGATCCAAGTCATTCAGTGAGCAACGATTATTCGTAAAGGAAAATATCTTTGACCATTTGATGAACTAATCTGAATTCTTGATGTATTTTGCTTTTGTTGTCAAAGTAGCTCACCCACACCCTTGCTCCAATTCCTCTACTCTGTTTTATTTTATTTTCTGTTTGTTCATGGACAACAGAGAGTGAAGATGAGAAGCTTGTGTAACAGTTGGAGAATCAGGTCTTTGATGAGCTACCTGTTCTGTTTCCTTCTGGACGGTAAGACTCTTCTGGCTTCTCAAATAGTGTAAGGGTTAAGCTTATGAACTCTGGGGTTGGATTTGTCTGGGTTCAAATCTCACCTCTCCAATTTAGTTATTGTACGGAGCTCGATAAGCTAAACAGAAGCTATTTAGCTCTTGCTAATCCTCAGTTTCCACATCTATAAAAATGGAGTAACCAATATGATGTGTATCAAGGGATTCTTGTACAATCTAAATGAGTTAATATATAAAAATCATTCAGCATCATGCTTGACCTATCATAAATACTCAAAAGTTATTTATTTAAAAGATATATGAGTGTCTTAAATTCTGCTGCATAGACAGATCTAAGCTGCTGGTCATGATATTGAATAAGAAATTACCAGGAGCAGTAAGATTGCAGTAGGTTAATTTTTATATGAGGCCCAAACCTTGGCTGAGTAGAGAGAAATTGACTACTGTTTGCTTTCATACCTAAAGTTCTAAGCATTTAGAAACATTTGGGTGTTTCAAAATGGTTATGTAATTTAATGAAAATGTTCCCTTTGCTTCAATGTTAGCTGGGATTTGGTTTGGGAGTAGGTGTCGTTTCATCCAGTCATCCAGGTTTTTAATCCCAGTCTTATAATCCCTGATGCGCCGGGGCCACTTGGAGGTATGTCACCCAGACTTTCTCATTATTGATAAGGCACTCAAAGCTGTGAATATATTCTTTAAAATTTTATTGCTTTTACAAATTAGAGCAGATTCAAAGCTGTCCGAGTAGTAATATCTTTCTATTTATATTGTATTCTGGGAAGTTTCTAGAGTGGGTGGAGCAGGCTGAATTAGATTTAGCTATGAAACCTGTAAGTACTCTTTTTCTTTTTTACATTCTGAATCCTTTATTTTTTTTGTATTTTTTTTTCAGTTTTGGCCAGGGCTAGGTTTGAACCTGCCACGTCTGATATATGGGGCCAGCGTCCTACTCCTGGAGCCACAGGAACCACCCTCTTAAGCCTTTATTAAGAAATAATAGATATATAAAAATCTGTACATATTTGTACATTGTGATGAGTTTTTTACATATGCATATGCCTGTAATACCTTCATCACAATCAAGGTACTAATCATATCTATCGCCTAAAAACTAGGCACAGTGGCTCATGCCTGTAATGCCAGCACTTTGGAGGCTGAGGTGGGAGGATCACCTGAGGCCAGGAATTTGAGACCAACCTGGGCAATGTGGTGAGACCCTGTCTCTACAAAACAATTAAAAAATTAACTGAGTATGGTGGCACCTGCCTGCAGTCTTAGCTAGTTGGGAGGCTGGGGCAGGAGGACTGCTTGAGCCCAGGAATTTTAGGCTATGATTATGAGCTATGATTATGCCACTGAATGTGACAGAGCAACAACTTGTCTCTTAAAAAAAGAGAGACAAGCCTTTTGTCCTCTACCTACCTTGTGTTCTTCTGAGTAATTTTTTTTAGGGGTAAGAAATTTAACAAGAGATCTGAGATCTTTCCTCTTGTGTTTTCCTCTTATATTTTAAAATGCCCACTATGTTAACTATAGGTACTATGTTGTCCAATAGCTCTCTAGGACTTTTTACCCACTGAATAATAATTCCCTATTTCTCTATCCCCCTGGCCCTTTGCAAGCACCATTCTGTCCTCTGCTTCTATGTGTTTGAGAATTTTAGGAAGATCATCAAGTGGAATCAAGTAGTATTTGTCCTTCTGTGTCTGGCTTATTTCACTCAGCATCATGTCTTCCTAAATGGTGGGGTGTTTTTCTTTTTTAAGGCTGAATAATATTCTATTTTATGTATAGACTGCATTTTAAAATCCATTCATCTGTTGATGGACATTTGGTTTGTTTCCATTTCTATACCACACACAAAAATGAGCTTAAAAATAGACCAAAGACTCACAAATCGTGGTTTATGTATACCGTGGAATACTATTCAACCATAAGAAATGATGGAGACTTTACATCTTTTATGTTTACCTGGATATGAGTTAAAACACATTCTTCTTAGTAAAGTATCTCAAGAATGAAAAAAAACCCCAATGTACTCTTTGCTAATATGAAACTAATATATAAATAATTACATGCTCATATGAAGGATAAAACAAAAAAATGGTCTAGCCAGGGGCAGGGGCGGGAAGGGGGGAGGGGCAAATGGCAGGAGGAAGGAGGACATTTGGCGGGATCTCACCTAATGTTCAGCACACCCCTTGGGTGAAGGGCTTTTCTACAACTTGAACTTACCTTGGAATTGAGAACACTGTAACCTAACAATTTATACCCTCATATTAATTTGAAAAAAAAAAAAACTCACCATGATTGCATTAATGTACACAGCTATGATTTAATAAATAAATTAAAAAAAAAAAAGACTCAAATGTAAGACCTGAAATGATAAAATTCCTTGAACAGACATAGAGGAAAAGCTTCTTGACATTGATTGTGGAAATGATTTCTTGACTAAAATATAGGGAAAAAATTAAAAATAGACAGGTGGGACTATAGCAAACTTCAAAAAGCTTCATGGTGAAGGAAACAATCAGGAGAACAAAAAGGTAACCTACAGAATGGGAGAAAATATTTACAAACCATCCCTCTGATTAGAGGCTAACAGCCAAAATATAAGAAACTCCTACAACTCAATAGCAACAAAACCAAATAACCTGATTTAAAAAAATGGACAAAAACCTCGCATAGATCATTCTCTAGAGAAGCCTTACAATGGCCACTGAGTATATGAAAAAGTGCTCAATATTACTCTGCATCGGGGCAGCGTAGATCAAAACTGTAATGAGATGTTACCTCTTACCTCTTGGAACAGTTATTATCAAAAGATACTAAGTGTTGGCCAGGAGATAGAGAAATTGGAAACTTTATACACAATGGGGGGCAATGTAAATTAGCATACCCTTAATGGAAAACAGTATGGAATTTCCTGGGAAAATTAAAAATAGAACTATCGTGTGAGCTAGCAATCCCACTTCTGGGTATATATTTAAAAAAAATAATGAAATCGGGATCTTGAAGTCATCTGTGCATCCCCATGCTCTCTGAAGCACTATTCACAATAGCTAAGGCCTGCGAGGAGGCCTTTAGACTTGGGAGCCTGAGAACTTTCATAGTCCTTTACTTCCCCTCTACATCTTTTGGATATTTGAATCTGGGTATGAACATGGGATCAAATTTTATACGTAAATTAGCACTTGCCATGTCTTGCCCAGTCTTGAGCAGCTTGAGAATTGCTGGGTGAGTATGGTCCACCACAGAGCTGAGGAATATTTTCAACAGGAGTGTTTTGTGTGTGTGTGTGTGTGTGCATTTTTTGGCTGAGGCTGGGTTTGAACTCACCACCTCCGGTATGTGGGGCCAGCGCCCTACTCCTTTGAGCCACAGGTGCCGCCCAACAGCAGTGATTTTTAAACTGTTCCTTCTACAAGGAAGCCTGAAAAGGTGTGGAGGTTACAACAAGTGAGAGAATGGAGTGCCAGGATCTTCATCTTCTCCCTCAACCAGAGCAACACTATTTTTATTTGTGGTACATTCTGAAATTTTACATACAATTTTGAGAAAGACGTGAATCCTTTGTGTGTGTGTCTGTACGTAAATACTGTTAATGGCATCTGTGATTGGTGGTCTTTCGGCCTCTGCGTGAGTTTCCCTGGCCATTACGTCACTGTACAGTTCTGCCGGAAACTTAAGAGGGCCCTGAATCTGCCTCATCATAATTTTTACCCCTTGTCCTAGTTTTGTCTCCTGGTGTAATGTTGAGCCAGTTTGCTCCCTGTGTGGCTAGGAGGTACGTGACCGTTAACACTTACAGAATGAATGTTGGAAAAGTGTCCCAGAGGGCCATGAAGTTGTCATTTAGTTTTACTGTGTAACGGATCTGAGTCACACACACTTCTGGAGGATAATGATGAGAGTTAATGACCTACTAGGAAGTCAACCCCCAACCATTTACACCTTTATTATTTACCTTTTATCATCATGCGTGCAATCATTTTCCTGAAGTGATTAAGAAAAACAAAAATCTCTCGTTTCCTTGTGTTGGGAAGTGGTCCTGAAAAACACAACAATTGCCTTTTGTTGCTGATGAAAGAGAAGAGAAGGTGATCACATCTTATGAAGTGATGGTAGCGAGTCGTGGTAGGCTCACTCAAGAATTGTTACTCTGTGTGCTTAATGTGATCGTGGGAATGTTTGTGTTAACCTGAAATTATAGTTACAGCCAAACATCTTCTCTTAATGGTCAATAAGAGCAAAGAGGGCTCATTATGTTAGCTTTTCCATTATTCAGAAAATGATCTAATTGTATTAATGATTTTCTGAATTTCCATATAATCACATTAACATTAGTTTTTGCTCCTTGCATTTAAAAAAAGTCAGTGCTCAAATGCTCCAATATTACCGTTCGGAATCAATGGCATCTTGGTCCAATTAGTGAGCATTATTGTTGCAATATATTTATACTCACACAGTACACCAGAGACATCACAAAACACTCCTGTGTACGAGTATGCAAGAAAAGAAGGAAATAAAAAAAGAAGAAACAGCATTCCAGAACAGTTGCATTTTTCTACATTATAGAAAAAAAGAAGCTCATGGCCAGATTTCCTGATTCCATGTGCTTGGTGGTTCTCAGAGAGAACAACACTGCCTTATCTCAGGGCGGTGGATGGGTCCCCCCCCCCACTCCTCCTGGCTTTGCAAAACCCTATCACAAAACAGGATCCTGTGTAGCCCCTGTTTGCACATCGAGCAGGCTGACTTGGCTTCTGCCAGTTCTCTTCAGGCAGAGGAAGAGGCCGCCTCACCGCACGGGACTGCGCTGGTCTCACTGCAGGTGATGTAACCCGTTCGTGAAGCACATTTTAAAGAGAGAGTCTGTATTTTAATGGTCAGTTAGTAGCCAGCTACCAACTGTCTGCGCTCTGCGCCTGAGGAAAGGGATGCCAGGCTTATTAAATATTGAGAAGTTGTTCATTACTAGCAGGCTCCGTGACAACAGGCTATCTGCATATTGAGAAAACAGCAAGCTCTCATTCTTCAGACTGGCTGCTCCAGTTCTTGGGGAAGGACTAATGTTTGTCTGGCTAAAGATGCATAAAAATGCAAGCTCTATCTTAGAGATCTGCTTTGTTGCTTGTTTTTTCTTTCTTGAAAGTGAAAATTTCAAAAACCAAACTTGCTTATGGGGAGAGAATTAAAAACAAACAAACAAAGCTTTTGAAAAATCTAGTTTATCTTATACTGCTGCTTTGGAGAAAATACCAAATGTTTGCAATACTAACTTACACGTTGGTACATTACGGGAAAATGTATTTAATTAGATTACTTCTAGGCAACTGAGAAATTTGGGAGGACGTAGCTAAACTATAGGGTGTAAACTAATGGCATATAGTCTTGTTGAAGTCTTCTTAATAATTGGAAGACTTATAATCACCAAAAGTTTAGTCAGTGCCAGCTGAAAAATAGGAATCCAGGTACATGCTCCCCATTTTGGCTTCAAAGAGAGAATTTATATACATGAATATAATTACTAATTACCAATTAAATGCTAAGATCTCAGAAAGAATATTACGTGTGCTTAGACCAGTGGTCCATCCAACTCTTTATTCACTTTCTGACAATGGCACCAATCATGATTGCCCCCCAAAAGAAGCCAGCTAAAAATGTCTGGGATGTAACCAAAGTGTGCACAGCCTTCCTTTGTGTTTAAGCATGGCTGCACCACTAGTGAGTCACTGTAAACCCTGCCAACTCTGTTTTTTAAACAGTGATTCAATGGTTGTTTATGCGAGAGGACCAGTGCTATCTTTCTGCTGACTCATCAGTCCACATTGTGACCACAGGCACCAGTTCAACACGATTTGCGGGGTATGCATATGAATTTGTGAGTGAGAAGGATGAGGCTGTTGATCACTGGGATAATTCCTGGTGTGAAGTGAACCTCCCTCTTGCATTTCCTCCTTCCTCCCCATTCCTTTTGATTCTGCTCTCTTTCTTTGGCCATTGTGAACTTGAGAGTCTTTCTTTCTCACAGACTGAATCAGACCAATGATCCTTCTGAAAGATGGTTGGTGGAAATGCCACCATATTATCTTTAGAGGTTAGAGATGTTCTCTCATCATCTCTAACTTCTGCTTGTCATCTAAACTCTTCTCAGAATTTGCATTTCATGTTTTCCAGTGGATGCCCGGGCATATAAGTCACTTTCCTAAGTTTCAGTTTCCTAGTTGTACAGTGGGGACGGTAATAGTATCAGTCTTTGAGGTTGTTAATGAGGATTAAATAAGTAATCGATGTCACGTGCTTAGTGGTATGTTTAACACACACTAAAATAAATGCTCAGTATATATTAGCCATTGTCATTATGAGTTCAACAGCATCATTCAGTACTAATTAAACGCCAATGGTAGACAGAGGCTAAATACACTGTAAAACACAGACATCGTCTTGGAATGCTGCTTGGACCTTGGTGGCAGAAATGGACAAAGAAGCAATTGCAATGCACTGTGGTGAAGTACTTTTGTAATGCCATGTTTATTGATTCTTATTCTGTTCTTAATATAAACAAGTCTGTAAGATATTAACACCGTTTTTAGATGAGAACTGTGGGGCCCCAGGAAGTGAAATGAAGAGCCTGTAGTCAGTGACAGATCTCTTTCTTAAGCTTCTTGCCTCCAAATTCACCTTTTGCTTTGTGCATCAGGCTGACCTACCTCAGGACCAGACATTCCTGCGTTGTTGCTGGAGATTTTCTGCAAGCATTCTCGCCTCTGGCTCTTTACTTTCCATGGACCATAGGCTGGGTTGATTCCATTAGGGACTAGGAAGCTGAGGCAGGAGCACTGGGTGAGGGGTCAAGGTTACCGCGGGGGTATTCCGGGTCTGCTATTATGTTGCATAAATGCTTCCCTTGTGTCCTCACCTCTCTAGACCTCAGTTCCTCCAGCTGTGTTATAAAGACTTTGATGAGCCCAGTGGTTTTCAGAAGACAGGTTCTGGGCCGGTGTGGCAGCCCCCTCCCGAGGAAGGCTGTGCTTTTTATCTGTGTCAACATATTGGTCTTTCATGAAAAGATTATGTTTTGGAGGGGGGAGGATTCTGTTGCTATAAACATTTTGAACCCCTCTGGACAAAAGATTTCTAAGATCTTAGTCTAAGATGCCATGATTTTCATTGCTGAAAACAGTGAAAAAATCTTAGTAAGAGAAAAATTTGTTTAGTATATCCTTGCCCTCCCTCCCTCCCTCCCAAGACATGCTCAAAAGCAAATGATAAATATCTTTTTAATAGAGAAATCTTTAGATTTTGGTATGTTGTATATAAACAGAAAATTAATAGCTCCTTTAATGAACGTGGTATGGAGCGGGAGGATTTTAGAGTTGAAGGACGCAGGTTCAAGTTCTGGTTCAGGTGTGTGCTATGGAAGGGATGCCCCAGGTCTCTCCTCCTTTCCTACTCAGTGTCCCTGCCTCTGCTCACCACACAGGATTGGTGAGACAGAAATAACTGAAGTGAAAGCCCTTGTAAAATAGGGACGCTGCTAAAATGTTAATCTCCTTTCTCTGATTGCTTTCAACACATTGATTAAGTTCCAGGGAATACCTCCAGCAAGGTCTTCCGATCTCGGCCTTGCCATTTCAGACATGGAAGGTGCTCCGGTGGTGGGGTGTCTTGGAGTTTGCTCTGACATATGTCCTTAGTTAACAAAGACGAGAGGGTTGTGTGTGTGTTTTGTGATTGTCATCACTATCTCGGATGACAAATGGGTTTAGGTCCAGACTTCCCTCTACATTATTAATGAAAAATTTCATATCACCTGAGGCTAACCGAGTTCTTTTCACAAGTGTTTGGCGACTAACAATCTCCCCAGCATCTGAAAAGAAGTCCGCCCAGCAAAGAATCCCTTCCTGTTCTTTCCCTTAAGAAACACTTGAGCAGGGCTAGCACATGACGGCTTCAAATTAGGTTTGAATAAAACGCTCTGATAAATAAGTAAGTGTCTCCCTACACAGATTGCCACTTGTTTAGGGATTAAAGTATCGATTCTTGAATGTTGCTGGGATTTAGACATGGGTTAATTAAACATTTACATATATGTGCTGAACAATATATTGCATGGTACAATAATGTGCACTTTAATCAGAAACCGTGGGTGTTTGTGTTTGCTTTTTCCATGTTAATTGGCACCATGCTGGCTCAAGCTTAGGTATTTGGCTAGATGGAAGAAAATAGACATGGTGTTTTAAATATTTTAATTAGGACCAGCAGTTCTCAGCTCGCTCATTTCTCATTGGATTGTTTTTCATGCATGAATAAATTAGCTAGCATGGAAGTACTCTGTAGAAAGTGGTTGCCCTCTGGCCATAAAAAGAGTCCTGTTCATTAATACTTTAATGAAATTAGCTGTGAGCAAAATATTATTCCTTTTAACTGTGTTCTAATTTCTTAATTTTAATTAGGCACATAATTGTAGGGTGCTGAAATTATCTTCATGTTCAGCAACTAAAGTTCCATCATCAGGAGCCTGTGGCTGAAACACCACACACTCCCAACACGTTCCAACAGGAAATTCTCTGTCTGACTTTTTTTGTTTTTTCCCATTTGCTTACCAGAGATCCCCTTCACTGGTCCTTTTGTGACCATGATATGATATTTCAAAATTCCTGCTCCTGAATTAGTGATTGGTGTGAAGCTAGAGGGCTTTGGATCAGTTTAGGAGTAAAGCAGCGAAATCTGTGAAGAATCTAAGTGGCTTGTTGCTATTTTGTTTTCCTTTTCAGTTTTTGCCTCTTCCTAAATTTAGGTCCCCATGTGAATATCTGCTCACCTGGTTTTATTTTAGAATTCTGGATTAGTGCCTCTCTTTACGGTTTATTTTGTTTGCTTGTTCACATTGGATCTGTGAGCTCTCTGAGGGCAGGGGAATTTTTTTTCTTTCCATCCCCAATAACACATAGTTCCTCCTCCATACAAATGTCGTTGCTGGATGAATGGTATTTAATGGAACTCTTGATCTCATAAAGCTGAAAATTCCTGATAGAAGTTGTGGCATTTTATAGTGCTGTAGGCAAATAAGAGAGTCCATAGATAAATACCAAAATGGGACTTCTAAATTCATAGAACAGTAATCTGAATTGGCCAGAATTTTGATTTTAGAAGAAATAGTGTGGAATCTGGATTAAAATTTAAGTGACAGACAAAAAGTCTGTACACATTACTTCATATCACTCCCTAAAATTCAAACCGAGAAGTATTGTGACATGTATTGAGCAGAAATAATTCAATAACTACTGAAAAAGTAAAAGTTCATTCAATGATTATTTATAGCATAAATAATCAGGGAAACAGGATCCTAAAGTTGCTGCGTATTCCTCACGTATTCCTCCCATGTGTTTTCATCTAGACTTTATAAGTCATAAGCAAACAATAGATATTGATTAGAGGTGATCCAAACTTACAAAATTTTGGTAGTCTTTTAAAGTGAGTAGAATAGCAAAAGAAATATTAAATTACAAATTGAAAAATCTCTTGAATATCGCATACATTTAGAAAAACAATAATAGTTTTGTTAAAATTGACATACTTCTTTCATGCTTTAATTTTTTTGCTACATACTTTGTATTTCTTTCTTTCTTTCTTTCTTTTTTTTGACATAGAGTCTCATTATGTCACTCTTGGCAGACTGCTGTGGTGTCATAGCTCACAGCAACCTCCAACTCTTGGGCTCAAGCGATTCTCTTGCCTTAGCCTCCCAAGTGGCTGGGACTACAGGTACCTGTCACAATACCTGGTTATTTTTTTTGTTGCAGTCGTCATTGTTATTTGGCAGGCCCAGGCTGGGTTCAAACCCACCACCCTCAGGGTATGTGGCTGGCCCTGTAACCACTGTGCTACAGACACTGAGTCTTATACTTTGTATTTCTTTTTATTTCATATGAAATAATTTATATTTGTCTATATTAATAATTTTCTAAATTATCCTTTTCTACATAGTTATTGTTTCCTGAATGTTTAGAGAAATTGTCATTACCTAAGTAATAATGTAAATAGGCTACAAAGACACTTTTTCCTTTAGCATGGTTGATTGAAAAACATGTTTTATTCTTTTTTTTTTGAGACAGAGCCTCAAGCTGTCACCCTGGAGAGAGTGCAATCTCCAATTCCTGGGCTCAAGCGAGTCTCTTGCCTCTGCCTCCCAAGTAGCTGGGACTACAGGCGCCCGCCATAACACCCGGCCATTTTTTGGTTGCAGCGTCATTGTTGTTTGGCGGGCCCAGGTTGGATTCGAACCGGCCAGCTCAGGGGTACCTGGCTGGCGCCTTAGCCTGTTGAGTCACAGGCGCCAAGCCAAATGTTTAATTATTAATAGTTGAAATTTGTAAAGCATGATATTTTGCCTTTTTTTTTTTTTTTTGGTATGTGTTTTTGCCCTGCAAATATACAATTATGAGAAATTCTCTTTTGTGAGGTTGTCCCCCAAAGAAAACAAAGCAGTGTGTTTATAACTGTATGTGCTGAGTTACCAGTATTCCTGCCAACAGTTTTGTTTTGATTTGTTATCCATGATAACTGGATCTACCATTTGAAATTGTATGTCTGTAAAATATTTCCCTATATTTATTTAATACCTGTAAGAATTTTTCAAAGGCCAGCTTTGATTCTGTACATTTCAAATATGGTTTCTTTTTTTTACTTTCTCCACACTTCCCATGCCTGGCGCGGTAGCACATGTTCTTGTCTTGATTGTGCCTTGGGCAGTGCACCTGTGGGTCATCGAGGTGAACAGCGGGAATACTCCTGGGAGCAATTCTTGCTTTGGACTGGTCATGAAGCATAACGAACACGTCTTACAAAACCTCAACTAAATGTATCCTCAACTTAACTTTCCTGAATCAGATCCAAAAATATGCCCATAGTCATTCTAATTCTACCTGTTATGAAGGGAAGGTGAAGTTGGTGTGGGAAAAGACAATTGTCTCAACTAAGTGTGGTTAAAATAGTCTACTTATATAAATTGTGCAAAACCTATAACCACATTCCCTTTCCAGGGCTTTGAAATGGGGCTGACAAGTAAGGGGCCTCTGAGGTTTATGTTTCTATTTCTGATAGGATAATTATTTATGTTGATAAAGTTTAAATCCGGGTTATAATACTTCACTTATATTTCTGTAACTTCTTTTATTACTCAACATTGAGGTTTTCAGATTCATCCCAACTGACACATGTAGTTTCTAGTTTATATTTATTTTAACATTATCTGCTATTCTATTTAATAAACAGACCACATTATATTTTCATTTTCCTCTTGATGGCATTTAGGTAATTTCCAGTTGTTTTTTTTACCACTACAAATAACACTGAGTAAATATCTCAGATGTCTCCTTATAAATACAAGCAAAAAGTCCTCTGGAGAAGAAGCATAGTATAAGGATTCAGAGCATCCTCTGGCGTTAGACTGCTGTTTTTTTGTTTTTTTTTGAGACAGAGTCTCACTCTGTCACCCTGGGTAGAGTGCCCTGGTGTCACAGCCCACAGCAGCAGCCTCATGTTCCTGGGCTTCAGCAGTCCCCTTGCCTCAGCCTCCCAAAGACTGCTGGGTTTTTAATCTTACCTGTGCCATTAACTAGCTTATGCAGCCTCAGACAAATCACTTAACCTCTCTGTGCCACAAGTACATCGCTCCTGGAGTTGCCGTAGGGATTAAATGAGTTAATAAAAAAAAAAATTTAGATTTAACAAATGGTGCTGGGAGACCTGGCTGGCGACCTGTAGAAGACTGAAATTGGACCCACACCTTTCACCACTATCAAAGATAGACTCACATTGGATTAAAGACTTAAACTTAAGACATGGAACTATAAAAATACTAGA
>CAUYON010085072.1:0-30488 GCA_963573935.1 Arctocebus calabarensis
TGACAATGTTTTTATCCTCCCAAAATAAAACTCTATTCCAATTAAACACCACTCTCAATTTCCTCATCCCCCCCACCCCCTGGAACCCCTATTCTACTTTCTGCTACTATGAATTTGACTACTCCAGGTGCTGCATGCAAGTGGAATCATATAATACTTGTCCTTCAATACTGGCCTATTTCACTGAGCACAATGTCCTCAAGGGCCATCTATGTCACAGCATGCATTAAAATTTCCTTCCTTTTTTTAAGTCTGAATATTATACCACTGTATATTTATCCTTAATGGACCCTATGTTTTTGCTCTTTTAATGCTTCATCCTAAACAGCAAATTGAAAACTGTTTGAAGTGAACAGTGCAATTTATCCTCATAGAAGGAGAAAGAATTCTACTGGACACCAGAGGGACAGCAACTCCCTTGCTTTGGTTCATTTGTTTCCTATTAGACCACTGGCAACCACTTGAAAATCATGAAACCATCTGAAAGCCAATACCCCATGTCCTGGCAGGTATTTGCAAGCCTGAAAAGAACAGAGAAGAATTGGAAAATCTGGAAGTCATGAGAATGAAATCAAACAGGATCTTAGGGTTCTGAACAGAAGCTCAAGTTTAGCAAGTAGATAAAAATATCTGATATCCAGCAGTGGAGTGAAGCCTACAAATTTATTCTTAAAAGGAGTAATACATGCAAAAGACAAAAAATGACACACAAAAAATAAAACTAAATATAAGAATTCCACATCAACTGCAGCTGTTCACAAGCTGAATGTGGTTTAGAGGGAGAATCTTCAATACCTGGCAGTGACATTTTATGCAGCAACTAGAGGTACTGTTATCTCAGGCTTGGAATAAGTAATTGTTTTAAAACTGATAGCAGCTTCCTTCCTGTGGCTGACTCATCATGGATTAGACCTCATTTCATTCTTCTTTAAAAATGCAACAGCATCAATATTCTTTCCATTTAAAAAAAATGGGGCATTCAGGGTTAGAAAATTAAATAACTTGAGGTTCTAGTTCAAGATGGCTGACAAGATACAGCTAGTGTACACCTTGCCCACAGAGAGAAATTCAAAGTAGGGAGTAGATTTTCAGGCTTTGAATAGATAGTTGAAAAGAGAATGCTCAATTCCAAGCGAGGAGTGATAGATGCAGAAGAAAACGGAGAAAAGTGAAAACTGATGGCCTGCTCAGCAGGAAGACAGAACTTCCATGTTGCTGGGAAAACTTGGGAGTTCCCTGGGTTTCCATCCCTCTGGCAGGGACCTCTGGGTCTCTGGGCCCCCAAGACCTCGTAAAACCACAAGTTGAAGTGAGGAGCTTCCTAGAGGACACTCAGAAGGACTGCTTGTACTCAAGTGAAGCCCAGTAGGTGCTGGAGACCAGAGAAGTGGCCAAGTACCACAGGCATCTGAACCTTGAGCCATTCAGAAAGCATAGCCCTGGAGGCTGCAGGCCACTGAAGGAGGAGAAGGAACCGTGTGCATCCCAAAGACAGAAGCTGCAGCTGCTGCTCTGGGAAGGTGGGGTGGACAAGCTGTGCCCTAGGACGTGCTGCTGTTGAGAGGAACCACCCTCCTTGGAGGCAAGTATGTGGCACAGCCCATATCCCTCCCCAGCATATCAGCAGTGGCGTGTGGCCCAGAACACACCCAGCTGGGCTTATTCCACTGCCTGCACTGTTGCAGGGCCACAGAGGGAGCTGAGTATCTGGGTGCTTTTATGCTGCCAAATGACAGATACTGCTGTCATTGCTGAAGGAAGGAAAAGCAGTTTGCATATCTCCCTGAGATGTACCCATCTGCCCAGTGGTAGGCTTGCCGTATATTGGGCCTTCCCCTGCCTAAGCATTATGCCAAACTAGAGGATCACCCACCTCTCCCTATCACAGCTGGCGCCTGAAAGGAGGGAGGCCAAAGGACAAGTTTATCAGGCTGGTCTTGGTCTGGTCACCCCAGGACTCAAGCGTGACATTCACAAGCCTGGGATTGCAGATTACCTAAACTAGTCCACCACCACAGGCACCTTAACATTCCCCCAGGGGTCTGAGTTCAGCTGTCCCCAGTTGACAACAACTCTGTGGTGGGTGCTCACCTGCACAATCCTAAAGGCAGTGCATCTCTCCCTCTCCACAGCCACAGCAGTATTCCCCACGGAGAGCAGGTGAGCCACAAAGCTAACTGTCTTCAGCTGAGAAAAGTTCTGTTCTGAAACCATTTAGGCAGAGGGCTGTTGGAAAGGCATTTTCTGCTGATGTTAGCTATAGTGGGGCCTGAAGAGAGATGCAGGGTTTGACTAAATGGAGAGACACAAACCTCAGTTTAGGGGCATGGTAGGGACTGGGATAGCTCTCCAACCACAGATTAGTCCATTGTCTGAGATAACAGAGATCTCTTCATAGTTAACAAAATTCAAACACCTACCCAATAGCCTCTGCTATAGCTGGCTCCTACCTGTAAGTGCCCTACTGGCCCTGGATGTGGAAACACACAACCCCATATAATACCTCCTGGCAGAGAGATATAGCATTGAGAATCAGACAAGCTTCCTATGGCTCTGCAATTCCAGAACTGCAGCAGGTGGTGGCCTACTCATATACCCAAGACCCCAAAACATTCCTACTACAGTCTGCATCTGAGAAAGCTACTGCACAAAGACTATTCTAAACAAGGAGTTCATACAGAGCCTTTGCCTCAGAAAGCACCCAAAACCAAAGCCAAACAACCAAATACAACCAAATGAAATATGCAATATATTCATACCCTCAAGGGGGAAAATAAAATATAATTTAAAAATATTTTTAAAGACTTTTCCAACTGTAAATCAATTAAAAAATAAGAAATGGAAGTTTCTCCAGATGAGAAGGAACCAATACAAAAACCCAGAAAGTATGGAAAATAATCTGTTCAACACCCTCAAAGGACCACAATAGCTCTCTACCTATGGATTCCAAAGGAAAGGAAATTTTTTATACTTGGATTTTTTTTTTTTTTTCAGTTTTTGGCCAAGGCTTGGTTTGAACCTGCCACCTCTGGCTGGCACCCTACTTCTTTGAGCCACAGGCACTGCCAGGAAAGGAAATTTTTTAAATACGATATAGAATTCAAAGTATGAATTGCAAGTCAGCTCATTAAGATCCAAGAGACAGTTGAAAACAAACATAAAGAAACAAAAAAAAATCAGAATATGAATGAAAAATTCACTAAAGAGATAGATTTTTTTTTTAATGGAACTTCTGGAAACGAAAGACTCATTTCAGGAATTAAAAAATACAGTGGAAAATTTTCATAATAGACTAGACCAAATAGAAGAAAGAATTTCAGAGCTTAAAGACAAGGCTTTCAAATTAACCCAGTGAAACAAAAATAAAGAAAAAAATTAAAATAAATGAACAAACTGTCCAAAAAATATGGGACAGTTTAAAATACCTAACAATCATAGGTATCACTGAGTGAAAAGAAGACAAAGCAAAATCTTTGGAAAACTTATTTAAGGGAGTAATTAATGAAGATTTCTCTGGTCTCACTAGATATATAGACATACATGTATAAAAAGCACAAAGAAATCTAGGGAGATTCATTACAAAAATGTCATCACTAAGGCACATAGATATGAGACTAGCTAAATTCAATGTTAAAGAAAAAATCATGAGCATCCTGAGAAAAAAATTATCAAATAGCTTATAAAGGACAATCCACGAGCCTCACAGCAGACTTCTCTGCAGAAACTTTACAAATGTGGTCCTATCTTTAGACTTAAACAGAATAATTGTCAGCCATGTATTTGTATCCAGGAAAATTAATTATCAGAAGGAGAAATAAAGTCTTTTTCAGACAAGCATATACTAAAGGAATTTGTCACCACTAGATGAGCCCTATAAGAAATGCTCAAAGGTGTGCTAAACATTGAAACAAAAGATTGATATTCAACAGTATAAGAACCCTCAAAATTGTAAAACTTACATTGCTCATAAAACAATAACACATTGGAGAACACAAAATAACTAGTCAACAACAACCATGATGACTGGAACAGTATCTCATATGTCAATATTAGCTTGGAATATAAATGGTATAGATTGGTAAAATGAGTGAAAAACACAATACTAATATGTATTCCCTTTGAGACACCTACATGACTCAGAAAGGTTCTCATATACTCAAAGGGTTGAAAATAAATATTCCATGCAGATGGAAAACAAAAACAAGCAAAAGTAGCTGTTCCCATATCACTTAAAATAGTCATTAAAACAACTAAATAGAGACAAAGAAGATTATAACTTAACAATAAAGGGATCATTCCAAAAAGAAAATGTATCACTGCTAAATACATATATGTGTATACATACATCTGATGCCAGAGCTCTCAGATTAATAAAACAAATACTACTAGACCCAAAGAAAGAGAAACAAAAATACAATAATAGTGACAGACTGCAGCACTCACTAACAACAATAAATAGATCATTGACACAGCACATCTGACAAAAGTCTAACATCCAGAACATAAAAGGGACTCAAACAAATGTGCCAGAAAAAAAAAAAAAAAACTCATTAAAAAGTGTGTAAACAACATGAACAGGTATTTTTCAGAAGATAGGCAAATGGTCAACAAATATGAGAAAAAGCTCAAAATCACTAATCGTCAAAGAAATCCAAATTAAGACTACCACGAGATGCCACTTTACCTCATCAGAATGGCCATTATTTTTAAAAAGTCAAAAACAATAGATGTTCACACAGATGTAGTGAAGACAGAATGATTATACACTGTTGATTGGAATGTTTTTAGTACAATCTCTTTGGAAAACAGTATGGAGATTTCCTCAAGAACTAAATGTCAATGTACCATTTGAACTAGCATCTCCTGTACTGGGTGTTTACTCAAAGGAAGAGAAGGCATTCTATCAAAAAGACACCTGGTTGTATGTATTTATTGCAGCACAATTCACAATTGCAAAGATATTAAATCAACCAACGTGCCTATCAACTAAGAAGTAGAAAAAGAAAATGTGGTGTACATCATCAGAGAATTGGAATTTTGCTCAGCCAAGAAAGGGATGAAATAATGTCTTTTGCAGCAATTTGGATGGACCTGGAGGCCATTATCCTAAGTGTTGTAACACTGGAATGGAAAAACCAAATACCATGTGTTCTCCCTTATAAGAGGGATTGAAGCTATGGGTGCACAGGAGTGTGCAGAGTGCTACAATGGACATTGAAGACTTGGAAGGGGGACAGTAGGAGGCAGATGTAAGAACAAAAATTACTTACAGGGTACGATGTAGAGTATTCATCAATAGATACACTAATATCCAGGATATCGCCACTATAAAGTTCATCTTTGTAACCAAAACCCACCTATTTCGCTATATCTATAAAATACAACACACATATGTATGAATCACACACATACATACATGAATCAGTTTGTCAAATCTATAAAAAATCTGGCTGAAGTTTTTGTTGGGGTTACAATAAATTCATTTTAAAAAATTGAGGAAATTGACATCTTAAAAAATTAAATAACTTGTTAAGGTTTATGTGAAATTTTTTAGCATGAAATTGTAATCATGATCTAGAGACCAAAGAATATATAAAATTTCTACTTTAGCACATAAAGTCCCCTCATCATCAATTCCTAAGAAAAATCTATCCAAAAACTGTACAAACCATAGTCATTAGGGGCTTGTGGGCAACCTAATCTCCCAGAGCAAGGGATCCTCAGGGCAGCAACCACCAAGCCCATCAAACCTTAAGCACCACTCCAACTCCATGAGCCTCAGCCTGAACACAGGGATCTTACAAATTGCCTGAGAGGGCATAAGGTGAATTAGAGAGGCATTCAGGGCTGTGTGCAAGTGAAGAAAGGAAAAGGACCTGACCTCCTCTAGTGAGGAAGTGAACATGGGCTAGCTATGGCCTTGGCCTTGTGCATGGAAGAAGATGAACGTAGATCAAGAGCAATGTGGGCAGGTGGTTTCAACAAATAGGGAATGTGCTCATGAGAACATGAAGCCCAGACAGTGTCCTGACTTTAGCAGGAGCAATGCACTTCCAAGGAGATGAGCAGGTGAGTGACAGGGCAGAGTAAAGGAAGCCATGGAGAGTGCTCCATCTAAGGTCCTTGAAGGTGCTGTCATGCAGGAAAGAGATGGAAGACACTGGACAACTGGCCTCAGCTCAGGGTTCTGTGCCAGGCTCTGTGGTCTGTGAGGTAACTTCCTCACAGCCTGACCAGTGGCTAGGAGGAACATTCCAGGAGTCACAGATGGGACCCTTGCTTGGCTTTATCCAAGGCTGAGCAAGGGCAGAAAGACATGAACCTACCTTTACAGGAGTCCCTGTTCTGTGGGTCATGAAAGATACCTTTTTGGTCTAAGGCACTGAGCTGCTTAGCCTCCAGGAGAGTCTCTGAGATGGACCCACATCAGCCCTACACAGGAACAGGGGTAGGAAGCAAGCAGTAGGAGGTGTCATGAGGGGCCTTCTCCCTCCTGGAGAAAAGTCATCTGAACCTCAGCAATGTCATCTGTGGCTCAGGGGGCAGGTGTGGCTCCCACAGCCAGAAAATTTAGCACATCTCTATAGCTTTCACAGAAGAAGGGAGCTGTAATTCACAGTGCACCTCTATTTAGAAATACTACTTAGTGGCCATAAATAATACTAAGCAATCCAAAGGGCTTCATTACAGAAAAGAAACTTGGATGATATTCTTTGTCCATGTAATCGCCCAGAACTTTGCCCGTGCAGTGGCTCACACCTGCAATTCAAGCATCTTGGGAGGCAGAAGCAGGGTTATGGCTTGAGGCCATGGGGAACACAGCAAGATCACCATTTCTACAATTTTTTTTAAGGCCAAGTACAGTGGCCCAAACCTATAATCCCAGCACTCAGGGAGGCTGAGGTAGGTGGATCTCGAGCATGGGAGTTTGAAATCAGCCTGAGCCAGAGTGAGACACCATCTATAAAAATAACCAGGCCATGCAGCAGGCACCTATAGTCCCAGCTACTTGGGAGGCTGGGGCAAGAGGATCTCTTGAGCCCAAGATTTTGAGGTTGCTATGAGCTGTGATGACATAGCACTCCACCAGGGTGACAAAGTGATATCCTATCTCAAAAAAAAAAAAAGAAAAAAACAGGCGTGGTGGTGCACATGTAGAATTCCAGCTACTCAGCTACTCAGGAGGCTGGGGCAGGAGGAACACTTGAAGTCAGGATTTGGAGGCTGTAGTGAGCTGTGATCAGGCCATTGCACTACAGCCACAACAAGAGAGTGAGACCCTGTCTCACAAAAACATAAAAATAAAATAAAGGCCCAGAACTTAAAGTAGCTATTTGTGACTAGTCATTTATGCATTTTATCTCAGTTCATCTTTGTAAAAACTCAATGAAAATAACATAATCTTCACTTTAACAATGAAGAAATCATGCATTAGAATGTGAGGCTAGGCCATTTGCTGTCTCCTGGTGGAACAAAGGCAGAGGCCAGTGTCCTGTCTCCCTCATATACAAAGGACTCTTTATCATCTCATTCAGGCTTGAACTGTTATAGGAGAAGGAAGGAAAGGATGCAGGATACCATGGTGGCTTGAGAACCATGCGATCAAGGAACATATTCACTTATGATTTCATTTTATTCTCAGGAGGGCATAGCCTCAGGCCATGAAAATCCATTCATTGTCATTGTCCAGAGCACAAAGCCACAGGGGTTAAGAAAGCAACATTCTAAGCACAAAGCTGAGTAAGATTGAAAGGATTTTGCTAAGTATAATGTAGTAGCTTTGCCATGCAGACCACCAAGGGTTCATCATTTACCAAACACAGATCAGACTGCAGGGTGTCTGCTAGCACCCTCCCCAGCATCTTCCCCCCCACTGCAACTTTCCACAAAGGTAAAGAGTATGACTTCTTTTCTGGCCTCATTGAATTGCTATTTTACTCTGAGCTAATCTAAGAATTTGATGCTCAATAACTATTAAAAATGTCAATCATTTTATTTCCTAGTTCAGGCAGGGATAAAAGTATGAATACCAGCACAAGAACTTTTTCTTATTGTGGAAACTTAGTATCTTATCTGAGTAATTGCAAGACATGCTGAAGGCTGTATAAAATTCAAAGTTAAGACATGTAACTGACATTAAAAATAAGATCTTCCAATATCTTGAAAAAATAGCAACACTCTCCCAACTAGCTCCAAATGACATATAGAGAAAGGAGGAAGAAATTTCTTTTTTCCTACCTTGTCTTCCGTTCTTTCATAAGGCAGTTTTATGTTGAGCCTCACTGATGTGAATGAACAATTCACTGTTGAAAATCCCACAACAAATACCCTTTATAAAACACTGTATTGACTTAGTTTGAATCCTCTTGGCCCCATCCTATCTCATCATGGCTGAGTCTATTAAAAGTTGTTCAGGCTGACCTCTCACAAAGACAGCAATTACTAGGGAAGTAACTCCCTGCGACAATTCATGTCTCTACACATTTCTGAGAAGTGTCATTTTCTCAGGCATGAAAAACGGTATTCTGTCATCCAATATAAAATTCCTATCTGAAAAATGATTTAACTTTCAAATCTGCTCAAAGTGGCTGGTCCCCATGCACATTACTAAAAGCTTTAATTACAGACGGATAGTGAAAGGACATGATTTTCTTGTTTCCTTTCCCCAGAGTAATTGGGACACTAAAAGGTCTGTAAATAAGTGCATGTCTACAGAGTTCCTTCAGGTTAATTTCTAACCCTATGAAAATTAATTGCATTTCCAATAATGCAGGCATGGTCCATCCATCAGTCAGTGTCCTAGGTAATCATGTCTGCCTGTCACCTCTACCTGCCACACCCTGACTGTCACTGCAATCATGGTTTATCACAGACAAATGTTCTGATACTGTGCTAATTTTAATCATATACAAAACAGAGAACTCTAATTGCATACATGAGATCCATGTTCTAAAAGTGGAAATATCTGTATCAGAAAGGACAGTGAACTTAGCCAGCAAAACGTGGGTTTTGCCAACTGAGGTCCTTTGGTTGTGAGTATACCAAAGTAGGATCCCAGTGGCCCAGCAGTCTGCAAATTGGGCTTGATGAAAGAGGTGAAGACAGACAGTTGTCTCCACTGGCCATTTGGGTCCCAGCTTCTGTTGACCCTCACAATGGCCTTCTTGTCAATCCTTTCTGCCAGACAGGTGGGTACCAAGTTCAGTTGCATCACTGCTCTGTCAAACTAATGAGAAAATGATCTGATGGTCTCTGTCGAGAGATAGGAAAACCAATACGATAAAGATAAGATGTTAAAGAGCAGTTTACACAGATATAAATAACTCCACAATTATTAAGTTATGGAGAAATCCCCACAACTAAGCTTCCTTCCTCTTAACATTTTCTTTTCAATTATGGCTAGCCTTGGATGACAGTACCTGCTTCAGTCCACACGTTGTTATTCTGTGTTAAATTTTGTTATTTTGAACCATACTTATTTTATAATTTCTGTCTAAATCACCCGTATTATCTGAAGTTCTTGGAGTAACCTCATTTGTTTGTAATGGTGTTTGGTTATTATGGCTTGTGACCTTGTATACTTTGTAATTTTGGATAGTGAGTACATTTTCAGTAGGGTTGGACATAGGGAGATATATAACACCTGCATCAAGAATATATGACTCCAAAACTACTTTGAGATATCCTCTAACCCCAGTAAGGTTATCCCACATCACAAAATCCCAAAACCAGAGATGTTGGCATGGATGTGGAGAAAAGGGAACACTTCTACATTGCTGGTGGGAATGAAAACTAATACGTTCCTTTTGGAAAGATGTTTGGAGAACACTTAGAGATTTAAAAATAGACCTGCCATTCGATCCTATAATTCCTCTACTAGGTATATATCCAGAAGACCAAAAATCACATTATAACAAAGATATTTGCACCAGAATGTTTATTACAGCCCAAATCATAATTGCTAAGTCATGGAAGAAGCCCAAGTGCCCATCAATCCATAAATGGATTAATAAATTGTGGTATATGTAAACTATGGAATGTGATGCAGCCTTCAAGAAAGATGGAGACTTCACCTCTTTCATGTTTACATGGATGGAGCTGGAACATATTCTTCTTAGCAAAGTATCTCAAGAATGGAAGAAAAATTATTCAATATCCTCAGCCCTGCTATGAAACTAATTTATAGCTTTCATATGAAGGCTATAACCCAGTTATAGAACAAGAATATGGGGAAAGGGGCAAAGGAGTGAGGGGAGGGGAGATGGGTGGAGGGATGGTAATTGGTGGGATCACACCTATGGTGCATCTTAGAAGGGTACAGGTGAAACTTACTGAATGCAGACTATAAAGGTCTTAAAAACAATAGCTAAGAAAATGCCATGAAGGCTATGTTAACCACTTTGATGAAAATATTTCCAATTTTATATAAAACCAGCACATTGTACCCCATGATTGCATTAATGTACACAGCTATGATTTAATTTAAAAAAAAAAAAAAAACATATGATTCCAAGTAAGTTGCCTACTGACTTGCGTAAGATTGTCAGTGGGATTTCCAGCTGCTCATATTAATTTTTCTACTTGGGAAATTTACAATCAGAAAATAATGGAAATTCAAACTTTAAACCCTCCCTCCTAGAAGACTTCTAAGTCCAGATTCTTGGGGAAGTCATGAATTTTTTTTTTTATTTGTTTGTTTGTTTGTTTCCACTAAGCCCAAACTATGATAGATTAAGCATGCAAATCTTTTCCTTCTATCAATGAGTAATTGCTTTTTATTTAACATTTCCTTTGAGGGTTATCCCTTTGAAAGCTTGGGTCTAATTCACAGTTCTCAATTCCAGTCTTCGTTCTTGATTGGATACATGATTTCTCTTTTTAATGCCTGTTAAATGTTTGCTTCTTAGTTATTAAGCTTGGCAAATTTCCCAGGACAGCTGTGGTTTAGCGCTCACTGACCACTGTTGTTTGTAACTTTCTCCTTTCTTTTGGTCTTTGGACATTTCCCTCTTTACAAGCTTACCTCTGCAGTTAAAAGTATTTTGTTACTTTTTTACCCCTGGTATTTTAAGTGTCTTTGTAGCAGGAATGTTTCAGACCACCTAATGGGTTAATTGGCTCCATACAGCAGCCCTACTGTTCCTCCAAGCCTTCCCCTCCCACACACACACCTCACTGGCTGCTACAGTTTCTATTACACTCTGCATTTTCTGATGGTAAGTTATCCCATAAATAATTCCCCTTTATTCTATGAACAATCACACATCTTATGCTTTGTTCAGTTCCCTCTTCTATATCTACTCACTGGTAACGTCCCCAGAGGAATGGCAGGGAAGAGAATTAGATAAGCATTGACAAGTTCCATTTCAACAGGGCTAATGAAAAGATTTCATGGTAACAAAACTCTAACAGGAGCTTTGTGAACTATCTGAGGATCAAGTTATCTATTTTCTCTATTTTTAACTATGAATTATTTAGAAATCGCTAAGTCTCTTTAGTATAGCTAAGTCTCCTGTTATGCATGTACATGTCTCTCTCTCTAAGTATATTTTGTTCACTGCACCTGTCCAAAGGGGGTGGGGAGGAAGTCTCATTACCAGACCCATGAGAATAGTAGAAGATTATTTTTGCTTTTTTATGCATTGAAAGCAGGGAAAGCATCTTTTATCTCTGGATTCTACAGACGTGCCTGGCCTTTAGGAGACATGTGGAAACAAGAGAATTCCTTTGTATTCTATTTCTAAAGGACTGAGGGGGGAAAATGGCAAGCATGTCACATGGCGTGTGTTTTGCACTCAAAACAAATCATTAAAAGAGGAATATTCCCCTCAAGAATGGTGAGCTGATCCTAATGGGCCCTATTCTGTACAGAGGTAATCAGAGGGTTACAGAGATTTGTGCAGACAAAACTCAACCTGTATCAGTTATAAAAGTGGGGACAGTTGTGGCTCTGTAATAAAGACCTGCCCCAGCTTCCCTGGCCTCCCTGCTGTGTTTCCATTCTACTTCACCCTCGGACCCATGACTTTATTCTGAGTTGATGTATTCTTCAACATTATTCCTATTAAACACCTCTTGGAGTTTTCATTTTTTATTGTGTTTTGCCTCCCAATAACCTAATATTCCTAAAAAAAAAAAAAAAAAAAAAAAAAATGGTTCTCAAATTTCGGCATGCACGGCTGAGGCTTTCCTTCATGTAAACTTGAGAAGGCATATTGCATTTGTAGAAACAGAAAATAAAATAAAATCTTTCATTTTTTTAACTGAAAAAAAATCAATATATTAACCAGAGCAATCTTGCCTTAAAATTAATCATAAGAATCACAAAGAAGATCATAAGTTGTGGTTAAGATATAAACAAATGAATTTCTTCATCGTGAATAGCCAGTGCATTTTGATGAGGAACAAATTACTGTTTGGTCCTCAGTATTAGTTTAAAGTCAGTACCTAAGTGGGCATGTCTGATATAATTACTAATATCTAAAGGAATTACTCATGTGTATGTTATAGAGATCCCCTCAGCTTGGCAAGGACTCAAGGATGATATAGTTTGCTTCTCTTACAGAAATTCCAAGCACCTTGAATATAAATAAAGTTTACTTGCTTTTTAGGAAAATAATCATCACATTATGTATATGTCTCATATGAGAAGTTGTAGATGCTCAAAACAACCATTATTAGTTCACTATATAATATGTATCAGGAGGTATATTAAATACTTTATCTTATTTCACATTCACCATAGGACAAATGGCATTATTCTCCTCTTATAGATAATGACAACACTTTCAAAGCCCTTAGTGTCCCAGTTCTTGTTTCAAATGCCTTATATATATGAAGATATTTATCCCGCATGGCCACCCCATGATGGTGTGGGGGATGTTATCTCCCTCTTGACAGATAAGAAACCAAGGTGCAGAGAGGTTAGGCAACTTGCCCAAGGTTACAGAGGTAATAAACGGGAGACACCCATTTCAGCAAAAGCTTTCCAGCTCTAGATTTTCTAACAGATGCAGCAGTAGTTCTAATACTTAAAAGAGTGGTCAGGCCCAGCCACAGGGTGTGTGAAAACACAACATCCCAGGCCTGCGTTTCTGACCAGCTCCCAGGCCATCCCGCTGCTGCTCCTCCAGTAATCACACTTCAAGAACCTCTGCACTAGACTATAGTGCTTTTCAGATTTTCTTCATGATTTTTAAATTCCATAATGAAAAATTCAATAGTTAAATCCTTAGCTGGAATGACTTCTGTCACTACGCAGATTTAGGCCAAATTCTACACTCTCCCACAACATGCCCCTTACTTGAGATACCAGCCACTAGCTTAGCCGTTCCCAGGGCCACCTTCACTTCTAACCAAATGTGGAGGTTCTTCTACCCCCTCCTGTTCAATAATTATAACTGGAATGACATGTGGAGCATAGTCATGTTTTACCTCTGGTTACCATAGGTAAACAGATGCAAATCAGGACGTCTGAAAAAAGGACACACAGAGTGAGGTCTGGAAGTGTCTCAGATGTGAAGACTCTGGTGTCCTTTCCCCAGGCAAGGAAGATGCATCACCATCCCAGCCCCTGATGTGTAGAAGCACACGCAAAATATGATGTATAGTCAGAAGAGAAGCCCAAGCTTCAGTGTCCAGAGATTTTATTGGGGTTTCATTAGACAGTGTCAGCTGAAGAATGGCAAAGTGTAGAGATTTGGAAAGCAGACGTTTATTTCTCATAAATGGTTACTGCATGTGAGGTAGCCATTCTGACAGGTTGGGAAGCAATAGCCCTGCTCAGAAGCCAAGAGCATGGGCTTCAATAGGAAAGCAACAAGAACAGGAATTTATGCTGAGCAGGGTGGCCAAATGTGTATTTAACAAGATAAGTCAGGATAAGTCATGATATGTCATGAGTTTCATGAACACTCATAACAAGAAGTTGAAAGGGGGAATCGTGCACAAGTGCAACTGAGCTTCATGCTGCTTCATAGCCCCACTTTCAGAAATTGGCAGCCTCAGCAGGATCCTAGGGTGGGCTGAAAAAGTTGAAAGGTAAAGCACAGGGCGTGGAAACCCTCAATGTCCATCTTCCCAAGATTGGCCAGAACCCCGCCCTGCTCAGTGGCCTCTTTACATGCTGGCCAGCTGTAATGCCAAAACCACAAAAAGGGAGAAGCGACATTAGGTAAGTAGTTGAAATCACCAGTAGAGCATATCTTCCCAAAAGCCTGGTTCTGTTTAATCCTTAGCAAAAAAAAAGCCTAATGGCAGTTAACAAGCATGGGGGTATAATGAGGTGTGTCTGACCTCCCATCTGCTCATGTCTCTGGGATTTCAGTTTTTAGGTTTCCCTCGGGTTCCTATTGCCACAGGGAGTCAGTTCAATCAAGTGGGTGGGGCTTAGTTTTAATTTTCTCTCTCAATAGGTAGGATTGATTGAATTATTTGCCACATGAATGAACTCTGTACATGTCCAACTTCCTTTCCACCTGTGGTCAGGCTAATATCATGTAGCCCTAGATCCCAGTCCTCTAATTACATGGCTGGTCATTCCAGCATGGCCAGACCTCATCTTGAGTTGCCTGTTCATCGCCTTAGCATAACCAGCAGGCCCTGTGTGAATATCAAAGACACTCCTGCCACTTGTGGAATTCCCAGGGTTTAGCAGATACCTCCCAAGAATAGGAGACAAAGGCCAGACAAACCTTTATCACACAGGACTAGCCAATTGTCAGTCCTTTTGCACAAGTTAATAAGTATTCTATTAACTTGTCCTAAGTTAACATAGTAAGTGGCATAAGTGACTAAGCTTATGTCTTTCAGATGCAAAGGTTTGGGCTCACAATTATTAAATTTTCTGGCTCCTATTATTTTTTCATTGTAGCAAAAATCCATTGTGAATTATATTATTAGCCAAGTGAGTGACATTGAAGGTCTGAGTAGGGAAGGGGAAAGTGCATATTTTGGAAATTATAAATTGTCCCTGCCAACATTAATAGAATTGTCTTTTTAAAATATTTCTTTCCTATATCCCTAAAAGGTTAAATGTTTTCCACTGTCTTTATTTTCTTCTGTCTAAGCAGCTCTAACACTGTTACTAGTTAACATATTACCTGGCATTTAAATTACTATCATTATCACCAGCCAATATCCTTCCTGCTCAATTTCACAGCACTACTATATATAAGTCAAGTGAAGCCCATCTGTGATCTGTGCCAAGTGTGGTCTCCAAATGTTGGTGCCATAGATTCACGAGCTAATTAGGAGTGGCCTATATCTCAAAGTGGCAGCACGCATTCTCCAGCACAATTACTTTCCCATTTGGTGCCATGATAAGACATAAATAAAACAAAAGGAAGAATAAAGACTAACATTTATTGAGTACTTACTATGTTCCAGGCACTATACTTTATATATCTTACCTCTCTCAAAGATCATAACCATCATATAAGCAAAATACTGTGATTGCCATTAACCTCCAAGCCAGGAAACAAAAGCACAGGAAGGTTCAGAAGATTGTCATCTGTACACCTTGCACATAGTAGAGCTGGTAATTAAACCCAACTGGCGTTGCTCTGAAACACATTGTCTTAACCACTATGCCTCAGGCCTCAAGTCTCAATTAATATCCAGATCTGAATTCTGCCATTATTGCCTTCGAACTAATTATGCTCATATTTGTGTTATTTGTTTCATTAAATATATCCTCTGTGATGGAGAAGATTCTTGAATAAAAACTAAAAAGGAATGAAAAAAGGGAATATGTCTATTGATGTTTCTAACAGCTACTATTGTACAGACTGCTGGTTATTAAAACATTATTCAAAAGGGAGGATTCAAGATCAATTCCTGGAAATCATTCCTAGACAATGACCCCTGCAGGCAACTGAACTACATCCATGTATCCACTGCTATTTCCAAAGGGCCGAGTACAGTACCTGTGAAGGCAGACTTTCTTGTCATTAAAAGTAGCATCGCACACTATGGTATTCTGCATGGAAACATTTCCAACAGTGGCACCTTTGTGTAACTTTTGTGTAATAATTTCATGTTCACCATGAACTGTGTGCATGCCAAGGATACAGTGTGGCTGTCACTGAGAACATCAAATTGGGGGCATTCACACCATCTGTACTGATAGACCGTTCAACCAAAAGCTATAGGTGTCATCCCTGCCAGGAGCCAGACATCTGTATACTCTCCCTGTGGCCCGAGGATGCTCAGATGGTAATTTAGATGGCCAGCGTTTAGTGCCTCTTTCTCAGGGAAGCTTTAGTTTGGGGTTCGCTATGGAAAGGTATTGGAATATATTCATGTGTTGATAGCGATTGCTCTAAAACCTGTCAAGTGACTCCATTCTGTGACATTTGATAAGGAGAATTAATATAAAATGGGAAGCCCTGAAACTCTCGGGAGAAAAAAAACTAATGTGTTTACATCCCATAAAGAAGTTGTACATAGCCACAGAGGAGAGTTTTATTAGCAGCTGTGCTTGCCAAGTCATATTTTTAAAGTAATTCTTTTGAGTTTGGGCTTATACAAGGTGTCCATAAAGATTGTGGGCAATTTAAAATAGTGTGCAATGAACTTTGCAGATGCCCTGTATTAAAAGGTCATAATGCCTCTTCTAATAGTGGTGCCCTCTTTTTTAACTGCTTTAGTCCACTCCTTCAAGACTATTTCTGGCCTGTCAGCCCACACCAATCCTAAGTTTGGCTTATCAGGATGGAAAGACATCAAAAAAAATGAAATGCTGGTTCTGTGATAATTAGAGTAAAGTTCACACCAGAAAGCATTTGCTAATGGAGAAATTCAGTAAGTACCCTGTGTGTTTTCTTTAAATACAGCAATCTGACAGGCAAGCGCTCTATTCACTTTATGTTAAAAGCCTCCAAGTGTTTGAGACAAAGCAGAGCTCCATTACACAGAAACTCAGCAATAAAATGGAATCTGATCCATTCACGCATGCTGGCTGTCACCAGAATATCTGCACGGGCATCACTGCCTGGACGGGGTATCTGTTGCATGGTCAATGTGCCTGGCAGCTGAACCATGCCCTCGCATCCCCTTTGGCACTATTTAATACAGTCACACTCCATTAGACTCACCGCTCTCTGTAGAACAGACCGGCGCTTGCAACTAAAGTCAAACATAGCATTTAATATAGCTGCATGTTGACTGGAGAACACTCACTTTCTATTTTGCTAATGATAGGCTACTTACTTTAGGCAGTGTCATTTACAATATGCCATTCATTTTACTAAGAACACTGGCCCGACTGACCTTCTGGTGCACAGTTCCCAGTTTAGTATGCCGACGAGAACTTATGAAGAAAGTGGGTCATAAGTTGGCCGTGCTAGTCATTACGAAAAATTTCCCCTCTGAATGTTAAGTAAATTGTACCATTTTCCAGTTACAGATGGCCAAGTGTCTTCACTGATACATTTGATAGCAGCCAGAATGGCTCTGGGATGGTTGTCAGTCATCCTGAGGACGGTACACCCTCTGAAAAATACACACACAAAGACATGAATTGTCAGTATGCATACATTTTGTGGGCTTATGGCTTCTTAAAATAATGACCCTCCGGTTTCCCCATAATACATAAGTAATCATGTTTTGACAAGTGTTCCTGGCATCTAGATCTGAATATGAAATGTCAATACTTGACACGGAAAAGTGGAACATGCAGGAGGGGCATTTTGCTTGCTTTCCGGAGAACACAGAGAATCCTTAGTTCAGGGAGAGAATTCCATGGGCTCACAGCTGTCCTTGTGTGCAAAGCACCTGACAAAGAAGCAATTGTCCCTCAGAACTCTGTTTGATGGTGTTAGCCCAGCTGAGAGCAGCTGCAGGCAGGAGGCCTATCTCTGGGATCCAGAGCAGCATTCTGGGGGCAGCCGCCCTCACTGTTTACTGGGCCCTGGGATGAGGCTGCACCTGGCCCCAGGCAGAAAAGCCTGCTTTGTGAAGCTCACCTGGCCTGGGTAAACCAAGTCCTCCAGCTTCTCATTCAAACTGGAATGCAAAACAGTTTGATTTGGCTATGATATCATTTCAATCATATCCTCTGTCCACCTCCCAAAACACTATTGGGTATCGGTTGCATGGTACAGGCTCCAGATCTTAGGAAATGCTTTCTTGTTCTGTATAGTTTCAGTCAAATAGGAGAACTCAGTAGTTTGCATGAGCCACTGACTTCCAGTTCTGTGCCAACAACAGAGCCCTGGCCTCTCTCCCCTGGATCTCTCTCACCTTGATTCCCCTTCTAAGGATGTCATGCTGTTTACTTCTCCAGAGAAGAAGTATCTTCTACAGCAGAGTCTAACCTTATGGGACAAACTTTAAAAATGAATGATTTGCTTATAAATTCATATTTAGGGTATCCCTAATGCATTTGGCTTGGGAGAAATTAAACAAAAATCATGCCCCCTGGATGACTTCTTTAGATAACAGGGAAACTATCCTTTTATTCTTTTGAGAGGGGCAGGATTAAAACAATTTGATACTAGATACAACCAAGAAAAAAGAAAACAAAATAATTTAAGTAATCATTAACTTTAAAAATAATTTTAAACAATTTTAAAACTTCAGCTAGTGTTTTACATGGCACAGATTGAACAGGTCTTTATTTAACAGGAGGCTTATGTCTTAGCCTACAAAGTAGGCCCACAACCTAACCCGGCAAGAACTATGCTGCTTTGCATAAGAATCAGTGGGAGCCAGAGCCTTGCAAGATGCTGTCTGATGGAGAGACAGGAGAAGGGTGATGAGACAAGCGGGAGCAATGGAGTAACATGGGGAGAACCCAGGGACAAAGGAGGAAAGGGAGCCTGCGAGAAATGCAGGGTAAGGAGCAGTGAAAAACTTTCTGGAACAATAATGCCAGCTTTCCATTTTAAGTCTTCTATCTCTGCAACTTCCAAACCCTTGCAGAGTCCACTACCATGAAAGTCATGTCGGGCAGGAGCTGTAGGAGGATACAGCAGGGGTGAAGGTCCAGTCTCAGGGACAGGCACAGAACAGGCAGCATGTGCCATGGCCTTGCATCATGCAGCCCTCCTCAAGGGCCTCTCCTACACCTCCACCCTTCCCAGCTGTTCCATATCTGGCCTCCTCTCAGTTTCTCAAATACAGCAAGCATATCATAACTCCCCTCTCCCCCAACTCAGAGCCTTTGCATCACCCAAGTCACCTCTACCCACAGACCCCAAATCACTTCATGTTAAAGAGCCTGGCCCAAGTCATGCCACTGCCTGTCTCATGCCATTGGTTCCATTTGTCATTACCTGGAATTGCCGTGCGTATGTGTTCTTTCCCACATCGCTCACCTTTGCATCAACATGCTCAATTCAACAGTTGCCAATAGAGTGAAAACAAACAGTGAAAAGCCAAAGGTAAAACAAGAGCGTATGGAGGTTGCAGAGAAAGATGACAGCATAGCTCCACCTGCCGTGACTCTCTGAATGTTACATGTTGGATGCAAATGCGACCTCAGAAGGAGAAAGGGCAGGAAAACAAAATGCCTGTCTTTTTATTCTTTTTGTTCTTGTTGTTCTAGACCTGAAATCTTATGTGATTATTGATAGGAATGGCTGTGTTTTTATGTTCTGTGTATGTATGGTTTTCCAGAGTCACATTTAGTCAATGACATCTACAGGGAACTATTCTATGCCAGGCATTTTGGGAGCGCTTCAGAAGTACTACCTTGTATGTTCCTTGTCACAATCTTGTCAGTTGTTATTTTCATCTCTGCTTTACAGATAAGAAAACAGATTTAAATACTATCTCGGCCAAGAATACTGAGCTATCAAATGAGAGAGCTGGGTTGGTGCCAGGAAGCATGGTTTCAGAGCACGTGTTCTTCAGTGCTGCCTTAGGCCACCTCTCTACAGAGTCCTCCTAAAAGTGTCCAGTCGTGAAATACACACTGCAGTTAAAATACATCCTTCCTTACAAATGTATCTTCTTTCACTTCATAAGAAATTGCTGCCTATGGACAAAATCCACAACCTAGAACACTTCATCCTGAAAGGAGAGATCATTTTGAGCAAGTAGATGATTCTTATAATAAAGAGTGGATTTTGTGTTGTCTTAGATTTATGTTTGTCAGCCAGAAACTACATATGGCTTCTTGTTTTAATATGTGATAGAAAATTAATGAGTCAGTGTGATATCAGTGAACCTGAGAAGTGATCCTCAAAGGTTTTGCAGACACAGTGTCAGCAGAAACTAACATCAAGGAAATCCCCCAAGGATGTTCCTAAAAGTAACATTTTTAAAGTCTGTAAAGGGAACACATTTATTAAGTTAATGGCAGAGCTTTATTTAATGCTCTTCGAAAAGACTATCAAGGCTCTTATCAAATGGTATTTTATCCTGTCATTAAGTTGTTATAATTACTCAGTATTTGGCCAGATGGCAAATAATTTCTAAAGTCGGACCAGGTGTTCAAGAAGCAGAGATAATCACAAAGCTGATGACTGTGGTGAAACTAATTTAAAATTCTGTAACAGTGGCACAGTGGTGCTTCACATGAAGATTGACCAGGGAAAGAGAGAGAGAGAGAGAGAGAAAATAATAAAAATAGTGATATTTAGAGAACATTAGACAAAAGAAACACAGGTGTGAGAAAGCAGTGTTTAATTCTACAGTTCTTAACGCCAACTTTCATGTCAATCAACAAATGCTTTCACAGGTGTGGTGTCAGTCTGAGGCTTTAAAGGCACATCCAACTGGGCACTTAGAAGGGCTCAGAATTAACACCCGTGGCAGACAGTGTCAACTTAAATAAATATCAAACTTGCACACAAACTGACTTTTTCAACATTCCTATTTCATGAATAGAAACATAGATTTCATGGTCACAGCTGGAACTCACAGAATCCTTAGTTCATTGTCAAATGAAGAGTTCCCATGAGGCCATTGACCAGGCTTCCTGCCCTCATCCCAAATGGATGACCTAAACAAGTTAGGTCCAATGAGAAGAAAACTGGGTTTTTGAAGACTTTTCCATGATGATAGTGTCTCAGTAAGTATCTCTTGAAAATCTGTTATGTGACACTATTGGCAAGCTATGAAGTCCTTCACATTTTTTATAACCAATCATTCACATGAGACAATGGTTGGATTGGAGCCTTGGCCCTGAAGCCTGCCTCTGATACTCACTTAGGAGGCCAGCTTGGTGGATACTTGACCTGTGTCCAGGGGCCAAATCAGAAAGCTTCAGGCTTGGTCTAAGTCTCTGATGTCACATTGAAAATATCGGTAATTTTTGAACAAAGAACCTCATTTTTTCATTTTGCACTGAGCTTTGCAAGTTATATAGTAGGTTCTGACTGGGTGGGTTACTTAATCTCTGTGAACCACAGTTTCATTACCTCTGAAATGCAGAATGATAATAGTAGTCATCTCACAGAGATTATATGAAGAATAATCAGGGAAGCAAACTAGTGCGTGCTCACTAGTGTATAGTGAGCACGCAATAAAAGCAGCTATTGTTGATGTTTAGTCATTGTTATTTGTTGTTGATGCCTGACATGTTTGGCTATTTATTTGGCTATAATCTCGTCCCCTCCAAATCTCCTGTTGAAATTTGATTCCCAGTGTTGAATGTGGGACCTTATGATAGTTGAGGTATGGTTGGATACCTTATGAGAGGCTGGTGCTACCTTCATTACAATAATTGAGTTCTCCCTGTTCTGCTAGTTTTTACAAGAACTGATTGTTAAAAAGTGCCTGGCACCTCCCTTCCTTCTCTTCTCTCTGGCCATGTGACACTTGCTTCCCTTCACTTTCCTTCATGAGTAGAAGGCCCCTATGCCCCCTATGCTAACAGGTGCCAGCACCATGCTTTTTGTACACCCTGCAGAACTGTGAGCCAAATAGAATGTTTTTCTTTATTAATCATCCAGCCTCAGGTATTTCTTTATGCCAATGCAAATGGAAAAGACAGTGTCATTATTGCTTTTACTATGCATTCAACGTTGCTTACTTACCACTCAGCAGCTTTTGACAGTTGATCCTGGTCTCCTTCTTACAGACTTTGTCCACTTGCCTTTCAGAAGACTCCACCCTCCCAACTTTGCCCCGGAAGCTCTAACCTCTCTCTCAGTCTTCTCTTCTACCTCTCCAACCCCTGAAGCATTGTAGGCTTCAAAGTCCATCCTTGCACTTTTGCCGTTTTCTATCTAAACCCATCCTACCTTGTTTCATCCGGATTTACCAATTAAATATCCCACACATCAATGTCATGAGCAGGATTGTGCCTCCCCAGAAATCATTTGTTGAACTCCTTACTCCCAGTACCTCAGAATGTGACATATTTGGAGGGAGATTCTTTAAAAAGGTGATCAAGTTACAATGAGGCAATGAAGGTGCAGGAGAAAGAGAGGGAAGGCCACATAAAGATGCAGGAGAAGACACCATCCACAAACCAAGAATAGAGGCCTTAGGAGAAACGGAGACCTTGTAGATACTCTGATCTCTAGTTTGTGGTCTCCAGAATAGTGAGAAAATAAATTCCTGTACTCCAAGCCACCCTGTCTCTGGGGTAGTTGATTTTGGCAAACTGATGAGTTGGTGTTATTCTGCCAGTGTTATTCTGCACTCAGACACCTCCCCAAGCTGCAAGTGTATATTACTTAGATGTATATCAAGACCTCAAACTGAACGTGAGCTCCTAAGGTTTTCCACACCAAACCTTCCTTCTTTGCTATCTGGGTAGTGACTATAGGCTTTAACTTGCTCAAACCACAAATCTCAGAATCATCCTGACCCTTCTCATTGACACATGATCTATGTGGGATCAGCAAGCACATCCCACAGGCCATGACCTCCTGCTGCATCCAAGGTCTGACCTTTTGGTGCCACATCTTTCACTGTCACCATGATGGTCTTGTCCTCAACCCTGTCTGGATTGTGCCATGCAACATTTTAGTCTTTTCTCAACATATCAGCCACAGTGATGATGAGAAAATTGTAAGTCATATCATGTAACTCCTTTTTTAAGACTTATCCAAAGGCTTCCCATCTCACTTAGAACAAAAACCAAAATCCTAAATACCTTGAAGTCCATTCCCCTCCCACCATCTTTCTGGCCTCAACCACTGCACCGTCCTTACTCACCCAGCTCTTATCCCTCTGCCCCATGTCATTATTCCAGCCTTCCATGCATGAGCACACTCAAGGCCTTTTCCTTTAGTAATCTCTCAGCCTTCCTAAAGGTGAAGGCCAACTGAAATTTTGACCATCATCTCCCCATCATCTCCCCTTTTCCTATCCTCCTTCTTATTGTTTTTTCCCCAGTGCTTAGTACTTTCCAGTACAGTCTTTACTTTACTATATTATGTTAGTCACTGTAAGTTTCACCCACTAAATCTAAACTCCTTTAACACAGGAATGGTCTTTGTTTTGTTTTGTTTTTTGCTCCACCCGTAGCACCTAGTATAGGATCATATATACTATAGGTTGCCAATAGCTACTTGTTGAACAAAAATTAAAATGTGAATGAAATATGGAAAAGTGGCCTCTTTTTATTCCTAATCACTTAGGAATAAACCAAAATTGGAAAGCAAATTAGAAGTAGAGTCCAGTGTGGACTTTGATACTATGCCACACATTGCCATTCACAGCACAGTTTTTCTACCAGGCATGGGCAGTTTATTTTTGATGAAAATTCTCTTGGCTTCTAAAACAAATGCTCTATTCTACTGATAAAATTACAAAAAACTAAAAAATAAAAAACCACTGTGTATAACAGGAGTTATTCTGACCTTGGAATTTCTGAAGCTTTTATTTGTAATGCATATGGACATGGTATATCTCGGTATATCTATAGCTATAGGCCAAACTATTTCAAAATCCAATTTTTATCATCCAAATCATAGTAGTGGAGTATTTGCTTTCTGGCAGCATAAGCCATCTTTATTCTGGCCTTCAAAAATAATTTAGATTGCTTGGATTCTCCCCCCTGAGGCTTCTCCCTGACTAGCTCAGACTTTCTCTCCTGGCATCAACATTCCCAGATAGCAGAAGAAGACAGTATGGCTTCTGGAGGCTTCAGCATAGACTGGCCACAACATGCCTCTGCTGCACTCCATTGGTCCACAGAAACCACAAGGTCCATACAGGTCCAAGCGGGTGGATAAACACACTTTGCCTCTAGGTGTGAAGAACAGCAACCTCACAAAGAAGAATGGCAGCCCTACCTTCCCACATTTGTGAGGACTGTAACGCCACATCACAGGGATTGGAGGAATCTTTGGTCATCTTTTGTAATCTACTGTCATCTGACATTTGACCTAAATTATTCATGTTACTCTCTGTAGAAAATGTTTCTATCATCTCGGAGATGTTATAGATTGTATCCTAATTATGGCAATGGATTTGAGTTGAGTCTGTCATGTCTTGTCAGGTCTGGATACAGAGAAGCTCGAAAGCGGCTTCTCTAGTGCTTCCCGTCTTGATCCAGAGACTGTAAACCAGGAAGCCAAGTTCTCAGCTCTGCATACCCACACAATGGTGAGTTACAGACTAGAAAACTAGAAGAGACACACCCATCCAAATGGGGAGGATTAGAGGCCCGATACTGTCATTAGTCCATCCCAGACATGCTATCGGGGCCTGCTTCTCTGAAGGTGGGAAATATTTGTTGAATGTTCCCAGTTCTGATCCCTGGGAGTAGGTCTCTAATCTATTGTTCTCCTATATTTTTACCTCTTTGAGTAAAATATAACTGGGATTAAATTTTGTACGTATTTTTCCTGCTTTTTATTGTTAATCCTCTCTCCGCCCCTGAGATATTTTTTTCCCTTGGTTCAGTTCTGCACCCCAAGTCTAACTCATGCGTGACATAGAGTAGACATGGACACTATTTTTATTTATTTTTAATTTTTTTTGTATTTTTTTTAATTATTAAATTATAGCCATGGAGGGAGGGCAATTGGTGGGATCACACCTACAGTGCATCTTAGAAGGGTACTGGTGAAACTTATTAAATGTAGAATATCAATGTCTTCATATAGTGATTAAGAAAATGCCATGAAGGCTATGTTTAACAGTTCCACCAAAATATTTTAGATTGTATATGAAGGCAGCACATTGTGCCTCATGATTCCACTAATAGACACAATTATGAATTAATAAAATTATAAAAAAAAGATTATTTAATTATCTGCATGAATTCCACCTGTAGTCGTAATCTTTTCTTTCAATGTAATACAACATATTTATAGTTTCTGGGGACTAGGACATAGACATCTTTTGGGAACCATTATTTTGCCTACCACAGAGTTTGTCTTTTTAATCTATTTCATTTGGCAGACGAGGTAAAAGGGTCGCATATATGTAAAGAGACTTACCTAGTTAATGATATTAATGTCCTCAAAGTTACCTTTGTAGAGAGCGACCTGTGAGACCTGTGAGGTGGCAGAGCCCCTGCAGATTGGGGAACGTCCAGGGGATGACTTCCCCTCTACTGGCCTCCTCAACAGATAACAACATATTTTCTCTAAGCTTCCACTTTTAACCCAGCAGAAGAAAAACATGTTTTCCTTAAAACTTTAGCTTTTAACTTTATAGCTGCACTTCAAAGCAGTCACGTACATTTTCCAGCTAATCTTGTAGATATGGAGTATTGCTCATATTTTAGAGGTCACACAGTAACAATAGATTATGTTTACTTGGGAATTTGTGCCTGTGTCTCTTCTCAAAATTAAGTTGAAAATGTGTCTCGCTTCCTTGAAAAACAACTTTGTATTGCCTCCTTAAAAATAAAGCTGTTTGATCCCACCAATTGCCACAATTTATTAATCCATTCGTGGGTCGATGGGCATTTGGGCTTCTTCCACGACTTAGCAATTATGAATTGGGCTGGGTACTGGGGAAACTTATTAAATGTAGAGTATCAATGTCTTTATATAGTGATCAAGAAAATGCCATGAAGGCTATCTGTAACAGTACGATCAAAACATGTCTGAATGTATATGAATCATGCCCTATGATTGCACCAATGTACAGAATTATGATTCAATAAAATTATAAAAAAAAAGAGTAGTTGAATTATTCACTGTGAGGTAAATACATACATTTTAAATTTATTTTAGTTTAGGCTCATTTTAAAGCCTAAATATATTTTTTTAAATTCACATGGTTCTCTACCTTCTTCCAGCACTTTCTAAGATTAAGGTGTGGTTTGACTACCACTTCTGGAAACAACAATATCAGAGATTTCCAGAATAATGAAGTGTATGAGACCAGATAATGCTGTCATGGAGCTGACACTTAAGTACATATCTAACTTGCTGTCTTTGTTCATTTTATGTGGCTATACCTGCATAGTTAGCTTATGGATTTAGAGGTTGGGCGGGCCAAGAAGATTGTGCCAACATCTTGTGAGGGCCTTTCTGTTGCGTTGTGACATGGTGGGAAGCATCATATGCTGAGACAGAGCAAGTGAGCCAGAGAGATTGCTTTTATAATAAATTCACTCCTATGACAGTGACATTAGTCCATTCATCAGGGCAGAGCCTTTATTAATCCATTAATCTGTTTATGAGGATAGAGGAATTAAGTTTCCAACATGCAAACTTTCCAGAAACATATTGACTCGATTGCATTAGCTTAAAAAATGCTTCTTTCTTTACATTTCAATTTCATAATTTGTATACATAGCCTTTGGAAACCCAGTAGAGATGTATTAGAAAATATGCACTTGGAAATCCTCAATACACATATGATTTTTTTTTAACTAGATCAATTTAGTGGAAGTATGATCCCATAAAACATGGCTTGAAGTCACACTTTTCTTGCCTCAAGAAAATTTATTATCAATAAACTTTGAATAAGCCACTTAATCTTTTTGATTCTCACATTTCTTATCTATAAATTGAAGTTAAAATTTATTCCATCATGTCATTGTAGTTGTTAGCCAGAAAAATACTTCAAAAACAACTAGAATTATTTCTGACACATAAAAGACACTCAATAATGATACTCAATAATCATATATAATTCTCATTGTTGTTATTGACGATTGTGATGATGATATGATCAAAAAGGAGAATAGAACAAAGACATAAAATGTTCTTCTAAAATATTGAGGCATAGAAATAAAATATTCTAGCCTACCAAATCAGCTGGAGTTAGTTATGTCAGGATATATGAGCGAAATGAGAAAACTGGAATGCATAAAGAGAAAAGGTATAGGTTATAACAAATAAAGCAAAAGGAAAAAATAATTTCATAGATTGAAATCAAAATATTCTCATAAGCTGCACTTTCTGATAAAGGTAGAAAAGGGAAAATCATACAAAAAATTCGAAAAATATAAATTGAATACTTATAAAATATTCAGAAATCTTCAGAAGAAGCAAATCTATAAAAACTACTTGGAGGCTAAGTAAGAATTACTCAGCTTTATAAATTGTGGAAAATTCACATATATCTTGTTAAGTAAAGATCTCCAAGAAAGAAAGTCACCACCATCTTGAAAGAGATGAAATATTTAATCAATATTTCCAGTACATAAAAAGCTGACATGGAAAGGCTGATGGAAATGTAAATGGAGAAAGTAACATTCCACACTGGTGGCTACTGCTGGAGATCATATGCAAATGTCCCGCACCTAATATATACTAAAAATTAAACGGAGCATTAGAAATCATTTAATCTAATTGAGTTATGTTACTGATAAGGAAACTGAAGCTAAAAATGTACATTGTGGAAAATGTGGCATTTCCTACTGATGCAAATTACTGGGGAACAAAGCACCTTATTTCTGGAATAAACGCCTTATTTCTGATACCATGAATTACAGAAGACCACTTATAGCACTATAGCAATATAGATGTACCAATCATGCTGATACATATTCCCAGAAAGTACAATGGAAATAAATTATATTCTGAAAGATAAATTTTCCTCCAGGGTAAAATCAAGCAAAAAGTAATTTATAGCTACCTATTTGTAAAACAAATAATGTTTTCATGATGCAATAAATAAATTCTAACTGATCTATTTTAAATGTTAATTTTTTATACTTATTCATTAAATAGATGCGCTGGTGTGTGCAATACATAGAGGACATGAACCATATATAAAAGTGCATGGGTCTTTCCTAACAAATAGCTTTAACAGCTGGTGAAAGAAATGATATACTGTTAATTATACTGTTTAACCCTTATACCATTTCTATAAAAAGACTAAAACAATGCTAAAATGGTGGTGGGGGCATAGTGGGTAAAAAGGCTTTTCCGAGGAGCTGGTACCCGAGTATGGAATAAAGTATAAATACAGAGTTGGTGTTGGAAATGGAAGGAGAAATTTGTTTCATAATTGAGCAAAAGTACAGAGATATGGAAGTAATTTGTATAATAACCTCAAAGTTGGGCTGAATTTACGGAGACTTAAGCTTCATGGGACTGGAAAGCCATTGGCATCAGAGATAATGCTACAGTTTTAGATTAGAGCCAGTATTTAAAGATGTTTGATGACATTTTTAAGAGTTAAGATTCGTCTTAAGTACAAAGAGAAGCCATAAATGGTTTGTCAGTAAGAAATGGCAATATGGGTTTGGCGCCTGTGGCTCAATGGGCTAGGGTGCCACCCACGTACACCTGAGCTGGTGGGTTCGAATCCAGCCCGGGCCCGCCAAACAGCAATGATGGCTGCAACCAAAAAATGGCCGGGCGTTGTGGCAGGCGCCTGTAGTCCCAGCTACTTGGGAGGCGGAGGCAGGAGACTCGCTGAAGCCTGGGAATTGGAGGTTGCTGTGAGCTGCGAGATGCCACGGCACTCTATCCAGGGTGACAGCTTGAGGCTCTGTCTCAAAAAAAAAAAAAAAAAAAAAATGGCTGGGTACCTGTAGTTCCAGCTACTTGGGAGGTGGAGGCAAGAGACTCGTTTGAGCCCAGGAATTGGAGGTTGTTGTGAGCTGTGATGCCACAGCACTCTATCTAGGGTGACAGCTTGAGGCTCTCTCTCAAAAAAATAAAAAAAGAAAAAAAGAAAAGAAATGGCAATATGATTTTGGTTTTGGAGGACAGGTGACAGCTACGTAATAGATCAATTGGGTTGGTAGTAGTAGAAAAAATGAATCTTTTTAGAAGTCCACAGAACAATTCTGAAAGGATGAAGAAATGATGAAGATCTAAATTCAAAGAGATTTTACAGGAATAAATTGGAATTTGTGGCAAATGACAACCATGAAGAAAATAAAAATAAAATGTGCATAATGGAAAAAATATATGCAAATATGTTAAGGGACTTGTATCAAGAATATGTAAAGAACATTTCAAATGCAATAATAAGATAATTAACCCAATTAAAATAGGAAAAATTGTCTGAATAGAAATTTTTCCCAGAAGGATATGCAAATTACCAATAAACTCGTAAAAATATACTCTGCATAATCAGTCACTATAGAAATAGAAATTAAAACCACAATCAATAAGATAATACTTCATTCTCATCAGAATGGTTGTAATAAAAAAAGAAATAATAAGTTTTGAAGAACATGTGAAGAAGCTAGTATGTTCGTACATTGATGACGGGCATTTAAAAATAGTGCAACTTCTGGGTAAAACATTTTGGCAGTTCTTCAAAATGTTAAATGTAGAATTACCATAGACCCAGCACTTCCAATCCTAGGTATATATTCAGGAAGTGTAAAACATATATTCAGAAACACTTGTACACAAATGTTCATAAAAGTATCAATCATCAAACAAAATAGCTAAAAAAAATTATGAAAAACCAAAATATCCACCAATTGATGGGTAAACAAAATGTGGTAAACATATTCATGCATACATGGGATTTTGTTTGGTAAGAAAAAAGTGAGAAGTATTGAAAACATCATGTCACATGGAAGAAGATGGAATTCATAAAAACTGAATATTGTATGATTCCATTTATATAAGTTGTCCAGAAGAAGCCAATCTAGAGAAACTGAAAGTAAATTAATTTTCCAAGGAAAAGGGGGGTTGTGGTGGAATAGAATGACTATTAATGAATATTGTTTTTTGGGAGGTGATGAAATGTTACAACTAAAATTGATTGTGATGATTGTTATACAACTCTGTAAACATACTAAAAGTTATTGACTTTTACACTCTAATTAGATGAATTGTATATTTTAATTAAATCTCCAATGAAACTACTTTTAAAGAGAGAAGGTGGATTGAGTAATATTTAAGGATTAAAGTTAGGAGGATCGGGGGAGGAGCCAAGATGGCGGTCTGTAGCCAGCTTTCTGCAGACGCTCCTGTCCAGAAGGAGAGTTAAAGGACAGAAATTTGGCGAGAAAGCCAACGGTTTGGAGCTGAGCCAAGAGACAAGGTCGAGGAACGCACATCACCACTGCTGGAGCGACCTGCGACCCCAAGGATACAAATAAAAGGTACAGAGCACATCACCAAGCGGACGGGAGTCCCCTCCCCCAAGAGAACAGCTCGCAGTATACGCCATACCTCCATACAAACAAGCGAGCAGAGTTCAGA
>CAUYON010085073.1:0-12245 GCA_963573935.1 Arctocebus calabarensis
AGAAACCCTGGTGTTTTCCAGATATACAATCATATCGTCTGCAAAGAGTGAAAGTTTGATCTCTTCTGATCCTATGTGGATACCCTTGATTGCCTTTTCTTCCCTAATTGCAATGGCTAAAACTTCCATTACAATGTTAAATAGCAATGGAGACAACGGGCAACCTTGCCTGGTTCCTGATCTAAGTGTAAATGCTTTCAATTTAACTCCATTCAGGACAATATTGGCTATGGGTTTGCTGTAGATGGCCTCTATTACTTTAAGAAATATCCCTTCTATTCCAATTTTCTTAAGTATTCTGATCATGAAGAGATGCTGGATATTATCAAAATCTTTTTCTGCATCAATTGAGAGAATCATATGGTCTTTAGTTTTTAATTTGTTTATGTGCTGAATTACATTTATAGATTTACATATATTAAACCAGCCTTGAGATCCTGGGATAAAGCCCACTTGGTTGTGGTGTATAATTTTTTTGATGTGTTGCTAGATTCTGTTTGTTGGGATCTTATTAAATATTTTTGCATCAATATTCATTAGTGATATTGGTCTGTAGTTTTCTTTTCTTATTGGGTCTTTTTCTGGTTTAGGGATCAAGGTGATATTTGCTTCATAGAATGTGTTGGGTATTATTCCATCTTTTTCTATATTTTGGAAAACGTTGAGTAATATAGGTACTAGTTCCTCTTTAAAGGTTTGGTAGAATTCTGACGTGAAGCCATCTGGTCCTGGGCTTTTGTTTTTAGGGAGATTTTGTATAGTTGATGCTATTTCTTAACTTGACATTGTCCCGTTCAATATTTCCACTTCATTCTGGGTAAGTTTAGGAAGGTGGCGTGCATCCATGTATTGGTCAATTTCCTTTAGATTTTCATATTTCTGAGAGTAAAGTTTCTTGTAAAATTCATTAAGGATTTTTTGAATTTTTAAGTGGTCTTTTGTTATTTCATTTGTTAACCATTTCTGATTGATTAAATTAGAGATTTTACTCTTTTTTTTTCTGGTTTAGGTTACCCAAAGGTTTATCTATTTTATTGACCTTTTCAAAGAACCAACTTTTTGATTTATTGATCTGTTGTATAATTCTTTTGTTTTCAATTTCATTTAATTCTGCCCTGATTTTGGTTATTTCCTTTCTTGCTGGGTTTGGGGTTAGAATGTTCTTCCTTTCCAGTTGCTTGAGGTATCCCATTAAGTTGATAATTTCCTCTCTTCTTGTTCTCTTGAGGATGGTTTGCAGTACTATAAATTTCCCTCTTAGGATTGCCTTTGCAGTATCACAGATGTTCTGATAATTCATATCTTCATTGTTATTTTGTTCCAAGAATTTGGTGATTTCCTTCTTAATCTCATCTATGAGTCATCTATCATTCAGCATAAGGTTACTTAGCTTCTATGTTTTTGTTTGAGTATGTAGATTCCTGTTATTATTGAGTTCAACTTTTATTCCATGGTGGTCTGAGAACTTGCAAGGAATAGTTTCTATTCTTTTAAATTTGCTGAGGTTAGACTCGTGACCTAAGATGTGATCAATTTTGAAGTATGTTCCATGGGCTGATGAGAAGAATGTGTATTCAATTTTATTAGGATGAAGTGTTCTGTAGAGATCTGTTAAATCCAATTGTTGAATGGTTAAATTTAAATCTAATATTTTTTTTGCTCTTTCAAGGATTTATTTGGTATAGAATTGCTTGAGTCCATCAATGAGATGAACTCAGGATTTCTGTGTTTAAAAGTACTGTATTTGTTATTTTTATAAGTGCTGCAACATTCAAAAACCAATTCTTTTTGCCAACATTTGGCATGTTTAGAAGAGGTTAGAATAAGTATGTATAGAATTAGATGTCTAAAAACAGAAAAAAACCCCACATTTTTAAAATTCCTCATTTGGACGGGTCCTGAGTTGAAATCATATTCACCTTCAAAAAGAACTGTTTCAGGTCAGAAATGTATTTTATAACCACAGATCCTGACTTTGGACTTGAGTAGTGAAGATTACCAGGCACTAGATGGATGATAGGGTAGACATCATTCACTTGGCCAATTCTGGCATGTGCCCTACCTGGCATGTAAAAATTTTATAAATACCTCTTAAACCTAAACTTCCTCATTCTGATTGTCTTAATCTGCTTCCCAAAACTTTTTAAAACAAAGAAACAAAAATTTTCCCTGCAAGATAACATATTTAAGTATTTGTTACCTGTGGATAGATACAGATTTTTTTTTTTGAGACAGAGCCTCAAGCTGTCTCCCTGGATAGAGTGCTGTGACATCACAGCTCACAGCAACCTTCAATTCCTGGGCTCAAGCGAGTCTCTTGCCTCTGCCTTCCAAGTAGCTGGGACCACAGGCGCCAGCCACAATGCCCGGCCATTTTTTCATTGCAGCCGTCATTGTTGTTTGACGGGCCTGGGCTGGATTCTAAACTGCCAGCTCAGGTGTATGTGGCTGGCACCCCAGCCCATTGAACCACAGTTGCCGAGCCAGAATTTATAATGATTAAGAAAAGAAATTGCATGGCTCGGCACCTGTGGCTCAGCGAGCCGGGGCGCCAGCCATGTACACCTGAGCTGGCGGGTTCAAATCCAAATCTAATATTTCTTTCCTTAGTTTCTTACTGAGGATTTATCCACCACTGCTAAAGAAGTATTAAAATCTCCAGCTACAATAGAGCTGGAGGAGATCGAGTTACTCATGTCTATTAGAGTTTTTCTTATAAATTGAGGTGCATTCTGGTTGGGTGCATAAATATTAATAAATGAAATCTCATCATATTGAGTATTACCTTTAACAAATATGAAATGACCATCTTTATCCTTCCTTGTTTTGGTTGGTTTAAAGCCTATTGTATCTGCGAATGAGATTGCAACACCTGCTTTTTTCTTTTTTCCATTTGTCTGAAATATAGATGACCATCCCTTCATCTTAAGTCTAAATTGATCTTTTAGGGTAAGGTGAGATTCTTGTATGCAACAGATATCTGGCCTGAGTTTTTCTATCGAGTAAGCCAACCTATGCCTCTTTAGAGGACAATTTAATAAGCCATTCACATTAATAGAACATATTGATAAATCTGTAGAAAATCTAGTGGACATTTTTAATCCTTTCATCACTGTGGAAGTTTGAATTTGGTAAGAATTTTCTGGGTGAGAAAACTTTTATGGTGGAGGATTATACTGGTTATTGTGGAGGATAGGTTTGAGAATATCCTGGAGAGCTGGTTTAGTTACAGCAAATTTCTTCAACATGTGAATGTCATTAAAGTATTTAATTTCTCTATCATAGATGAAACTCAGTTTAGCTGGGTACAGGATCCTGGTTTGAAAGTTGTTTTGTTTTAGGAGATTAAAAGCTGATGTCCATTCTCTTCTTGCTTGAAAGGTTTGATCAGAGAGATCTGCAGTTATTCTAATATTCTTGCCCTTGTAGGTAATAGATTTCTTGCGTCTGGTTGCTTTCAGAATTTTCTCTTTCATATTAACTTTAGTGAACTTAATTATGATGTGCCTTGGGGATGCCTTATTTGGGTTGAGTCATGCTGGGGTTCTGAAACTGCTATCTGAATTTCAGAATCTCTTGGCATGTCTGGGAAGTTCTCTTTCATAATCTCATAAAGAAGAGACTCTGTGCCTTGTGATGACACTTCGTCATTTTCAGGCATCCCTATGAGGTGAATATTGGTTTTCTTCGAGTTATCCCAGAGCTGTCTGAGAGAATGATCCATTTTTGCCTTCCATTTCTCCACCTCTTTGTAGGTTTGGGAGCATTCAAAGGCTTTTTCTTCCATGTCAGAAATCCTTTCTTCTGCTCGCTCCATTCTGTTACTGAGGGATTCTACTTTGTTTCTCAGATCTTTAAGGGCTGCAACTTCTTGTCTCAATGTGTCAAAATCTTTGGTCATTTGGTCCTTGAATTCCTTGACTTCTTGAGATAATTTTTGAAATGCTCCCAGGATTTCTAATTCCAGTTTTTCCTCTATTTTATTGATCTTGTTTGCAATCCAAATTTTGAATTCGATTTCTGACATCTCAGCCATCTGTTTATGCATAGGATCATCATTTGTGTCCGCCAAATTGTTCCCTGGGTGGGAGTTGATCTACTCTGGTTGTTCATGTTTCCAGAGGTTTTCCACCCCATATTTATTTTGCACCATTTGGCTAGATGAACAGATAAGGAGAAGTTGGTTTGGGGGCTCCAGGAGTAGTGATTGACCAGTCCTTTTCCCAATAGGTGGGACTAGTGTCTGTACCTTTTCCCTTAGAGTTTTGCCAATGACCCGTATAGTGCTACTGCTTGTGAAACTGTGGACCTTCCTGGTGCAGTGGGGTTAAATGGCTAGGTCTTATTTTCATCTGGTCTCTGTCTTACCCTAGAGAATCAGTTACTCTGGATTGAAGTCTGAGCTGTGGAGAAGTACCAGTCAGTTAATTCCCCATGCCTCTCACAGGCAACAATTGGAAAAGGAGAATCAAACTTTCCCTCTACTACATATCCAGAGCACCACTTTGGAAAGTCCTTGGGTGATTGACCCAGTTGAAGGGTCCCAATCAATTTTCCTAGCTGACCTCAAATGGAAGAGTTGAAAAGTCTCTGGCAACTAGATAGCTAGGGTCTGCTGGAAGGTCTAGTATAACTCACTCCAATGCTCTGTGAGCTCAGGAGGCCCCCCCCCACTAAGTAGATTAGTCTGGGAAGGTTGATGCCTCCTTCCACCCCTTGCCCCTCTGTCACACCCAATCATTGGTAACCCCATTGGACTGTGGTCCAGTTTCCTCCAATGAGCAGATGCTCCAGAGGTTTGAGCCTACCTTGGTCACAAGGAGGTCTGTGGCTCCTCAGCCAGTCTGCCACTCTCCGTTACTCTTTGGCAGGAGGAGGTGAGGCCTGACAACCTGGGTACTTGATAGGGGCTGGGGCAATTCACTCAGTTCCAGCCCTGTCCCTGATTGATGCTGTTGATAGAACAGAACAAGTTCTCAGAATTTGTTTCTTTCCCCTGTGGATCACACACTGAGCTGCAAATGGGTCTGACTAAGTCTGTGAGTTCCAACCCTTTGTCTCAGCTTTCATCCCCTGAGGGCCAGGTGCATCTGCAGCTGAGAAAAGAAGTCTCCACCTGGCTTTCTCAGTGCATGTATTCTAATCCCCACGTTCCACCCCAGCCGGTACCACCTCAGGCATACCCTTCACTCCTGGGTCCCGTGCCTCTGCCACAGGACCTCTCTGCCGGTGGCTGCCACCGGAGAAGCCAAGCTGCCTCGCTTCCCCTGGCCACCCAGAGAGACTGGGATTGCCTCCTCAAAACATCCCCAGGTGTGCAAGCCCCACTACCATTGTTCCTGCAGCTCCATTCCTCAGGGCACTACCTCTCCAGCTGGGCCTCCTCTCGGATCACTTTCCTCTCACCACTCCCAAGATGGAAAATCAGCACAGATCACCAAAAGTCTGTACCCCATCCACAACCCTCGAGAAAATGTTAAAGAATCTGGACTCCATCGGGGACAGACCTCAGGGTGAGAGTGGAGGGGAGTGCTGGGAGTTCAACTTGCAGGTAGAGACTATATACAGTTTTACACACTTTTATGCCTGGCAGGAGAGTGCCATGGCACCCTAATAGGGGAAGAAGATCTGGTTTTTAGAGGGTCTCTCCTGTGGGGTAGAGTGGGAGGACATCTGAACTCTGCTTGCTTGTTTGTATGGAGGTATGGAGTATGCTGCGAGCGGTTCTCATGAGGGAGGGGACTCTCGTCTGCTTGGCAATGTGGTCTGTACCTTTTGTTTGAGTCCTTGGGGTCACAGGTCACCCCAGCAGGGTTGATGTGTGTTTTCAACCTTCTCTTTTGGCTCAGATCCAAATCATCGGCTTTCTTGCTAAATTTCTGTCCTTTAACTCTCCTTCTGGATGGGAGCCTCTGCAGAAAGCTGGCTACAGACTGCCATCTTTGTTCCTCCCTGTGGAGCTGTATTTTTACAGATATTTTTCTTTTAGGTCTTTCATTATTAAATAAATCCATCAAGCTCCTTGGATAAGAAAGGAGAGAGAGAGAGAGAGAGAGAGAGAGAGAGAGAGAGAGATGTGAATGGGAAGCCACCTAAATGAGAAAAGTGGCTGCCTGAATAACACACATCTTAGAAGAAAGGTGCCTTGATTACTCAATTCCAGGTAAATTAGGCTTATGTTTCAGGAACCTTTGGTAGAAACTTTCCACCTGTGCTGTTTATAACTATGCTTTTCAAGGTAAGCTACATTTAATTGACCTCTCAGATTGTAATCTGTAATAATAGGAGTTTGGAATCATCTCCAACATAAAATCTTCACAAAATACATTAATATTAAATCCAGTGAAAGGATTCAAATTGTTTTTGCAAAAGATGCCTTTTAGTCTTACTTTAGTTTATATTATTAGAAGATAGCAAGAGTGCTTTATAGGCTGAAGATTCCTTTCACTGACTTTAATGCTTGCTTATTTTCAGGTTTAGTAGTTTTTCCTCTTCAGTTAAATCAGTGGATTTCACTTTTCTTCAATTTGCTTCATTAATGTGGCCAATGTTTCTTGAGAGTCTGGGGTTTCTTGCAAATGCCACCTTTTTACCACACAGAGTAATACTGATGGTTGCTTCCTATGTTCAGTAAATGCTTTCCTCTCTATTTTACTTCTTCCACTAAATAGTAAATACCAGCTTCTCTTACAGATACTCTAGTTGTATTTTCATCAAATCCTCCCAACAACCCGCGTGGCAGGTCATATTGTAATATGTGTATTAGCACTCTTATTTTCCCAAGAATAAAAAAATGAAGCCTATAGAGATGAAATCATCTCTGAACTTCCAGTGAACAACAGCTACTACAGGTGGGATTTCAAATCCAATGCCCTGAGTTCAGAAGTGATGTTCTAGTCCACATTGCATCCACTATCTACTCATATATGGTTAGGAAAAACATACAAGTACAGTAATTATAAGATCAGAAAAAATCTCCAAAATCATTTACAATGATTTATATGTTCTTTCTCCTATCACACACATCCATCCCAATTATCTCTAAATTCTCGATATTTACCACTCAGTTGCTTAAATGTCTAATCATGTCTCATCCAGAGACATGTTGATTCTTCCCAGCCATGAACATGGTATGTTTTTCCATTTGTTCACATCTTCAGCTATTTCTTTTCTCAGAATTTCATAGTTCTCTTTAGAGAGATTTTTCATGTCCTTTGTTAGGTAAATTCCCAAATATTTCATCTTCTTTGGCAATATTGTGAATGGAATAGAGTCCTTGACTATTTTTTCGACTTGACTATTATTAGTACATATAAAAGCTACTGATTTGTGAGTATTGATTTTGTATCCTGAGATGCTATTGTATTCCTTGATCTAAGAGTTTTGCAGTTGAGTCTCTGGGATTTTCCAGCTATGAAATCGTATCATCTGCGAAGAGTGAAATTTTGATCTCCTCTGATCCTATTTGTATACCCTTGCTTACCTTCTGTTGCTGAGTGCAATGGCTAAGACTTCCATTACAATGTTGAAAAGCAGTGGAGATAATGGGCAACCTTGCCTGGTTCCTGATCTGAGGTTTGCTATAGATGGCCTCTATCAGTTTAAGAAATGTCCCATTCTATATCTATTTTCTTAAGTGTTTTGATCATGAAAGGATGCTGGATATTGTCAAAAGCTTTTTCTGCATCGATTGAGAGAATCACACGGTCTTTGTTTTTTGGTTTGTTTATGTGATGTATTATATTTATAGATTTACCTATATTGAACCAACCTTGAGATGCTGGGATAAAACTGACTTGGTCATGGTATATACTCATTTGATGTGTTGCTGGCTTCTGTTTGCTAGGATCTTATTGAATATTTTTGCATCTATGTTCATTAAAGATATTCATCTACAATTTTCTTTTCTTGTTGGGTTTTTAAATTTAACAAAACATGTAGAGGTTACATGCTGAATACTATAAACTTCTGACCAAAAGAATAAAAGAAGATTTAATAAAAGGAAGGATTTTTCATGTTCATTGTATAAAAGCCTTCATACCAATGGAGCAAATTCTCCTTAAATAAAGTTAAATTTATCACAGTTCCTTTATAAAACCTTGAGAAGATTTTATTGATATAGATAAGATTCCTCTAAAATGTATACGAATTAAGAAATCAAATAAAATCACTAAAAAATTATTTAATATAATAAAATCAAGTACATCAGTCTACCCAATTTCAAGACTTATTATATAGGTGCAGTATTTAAGACTATGTGATATTGACAGAGAGATAAACACATCAAACTAAACACAAGCTAAAGAACAGATCCAAACTAAACAGATCCAAAGAACTAAAGAATCAGATCCAAACTTACACAACCATTTTTTACAAATGTGCAAAAACTATTAAATAAAAAAAACATAATATTTTTAAGCAATGGTGCTGGGTTAATTGTATAAGCAAAAAATAAAAAATTTAAAAATAATAAAAATTTAACAGATTAAATGGGGAAAACTCTAGGATATAGAGCTTAATTGGATATGTTCAGATACCACAGAGAAAACATGATTACTAAAAATAAAAAATAAGTTGGAACTTATCAAAACTAATAAGCTTTTTCTCTACAAAAGCTTGATAAGAGGATTAAGAAAACAAGCTGCATATTGAGAGAAGATATTTGCAAACCACTTTTATAACAAAGGACTAGGATCTAGTGTACATAAATGACTCTCAAGACTATAGAATAAAAAAATTTGATTACAAAGTGGACAAACAGATGAAAAGACATTCACTGGAAAGGATATACAGGTTTCAAATATGCACACAAAAAAATATGTTCAACATCTATCCTAGCCACTAGGATCATGCCGATTAAGAACACAATGAGATGTTACTGAAACACCTATGGAACAGCTGAATAAAACATAGTGACAATACCAAATACTGGATAGGATATGAAGAAAATAGGTATACCATTTGTTGTTGGTGGTAAAGTAAAATGGCACAGCCACTGCAGGATATAGTTTGGCCATTTCTTATAAAGACTACACAAGTACTTACCATGAAACCCAGCAACAGAACTCTTGGACATTTTTCCTAGAAACATAAAAACTACGTCCATTCAAAATCTTGCAGAATGCTGCCATAGCATCTTCATTTGTAATAGGACTTGTTAGTAACCAAATGACTCTCAATAGGTGAATGTTGAAACAAACTATTATACATCTATAACTTGGAATACTATTCAGCAAGCAAAAAGAAGCAGGAAGATTTTTTTTTTTTTTGAGACAGAGTCTCACTTTATTGCCCTCGGTAGAGTGCTGGGGCTTTACAGCTCACAGCAACCTCCAACTTCTGGGCTTAGGCAATTCTCTTGCCTCAGCCTCCCAAGTAGCTGGGACTACAGGCAACCACCACAATGTCTGCATATTTTTTTGTTGCAGTTTGGCCTGGGCTGGGTTCGAACCTGCCACCCTCGGTATATGGCTCCGGTGCCCAACCCACTGAGCCACAGGTGCCACCCCAAGGAGCAAGATCTTGATTTACACAAATTGAAGGATATCAAGGGCTTTATGTTGAGTGCAAAAAAATGTAACCCCCAAAAGGTCAAATAACCTACAGTGTCATTTATACAATCTTCCCCAAATTACAGAATTGTATGGAGGAAATATATTAGTGGTTATTACAGTTTAGGGGTGGCAGAAGGGAGGGGTGGGGCATAAATACAAAATGGTAGTAAACAAACATCTTTATGGTGATGAAATAGTTCTGTGTCTGATTGTGGTGGTGGGTACACAAATTACATATGTGTCAAAATAATAAGGAACTATGCACATACATTATACCATTGGCAAATTCCTGGTTTTAACACATTATAATTACATACCAAGTATTTCCTATATAAACTAGGTGAAAATGGCACAGGAATTCACTGTGATATATTTAAATTTGTGGTGAGTTTATAGTTATTTCAAAACCTAAAAAAGTTTTTAAAAATAATTATAATGTTATATTGCTTGAAAAATTTAACTGTTAAAAAAAGAATTAGAGTATGAATATATATAGTAGATCAAAAATGCTGAAACATTTCAAATACAGGTTGAAAATATTTGGGGATAGCAGATAATTCTACTATCTCATATAATTCTCAAGACTAAGAATTCCTATGATGTCTTCTAGAAATGCTTTCTAGCAAAAGCAAGGGTACTGCTTTCCCCCTGTATTATGGTTGTGTCATTATATTTGTGTGTACAAGTGTAGGGGCAGGGATCCAAATGCTTCTTTGTTTGCCTGTATACGTCATTTGGATGAATTCAAATGGTCTACATTTTTGTCCTAGACTTTTGATTTTCTAACATCTGTCCATTCAGTCTCTTCAATGAGTAATACAGTACTCCTCTCTTACCCAGGCTTTCATTTTCTGTGGCTTCAGTTACCTGTGGTCAACCATGGTTCTAAAATAGGAGAGTATAGTACAATAAGATATTTTGAAGGAGGGAAACTACATTCACATAACTTTTATTATAATATATTCTTGTCATTATTCTATTTTATTTTAATCATTGCTGTTAATTTCTTCTGTGTCTAATTTATAAGTTAATCATAGGTTTGTATGTAAGGGGAAAAAACCCACAGAACATAATTCTATGAACATATACAGGATTCTGTACTTTCTGTGGTTTTAGACATCCGCTGAGGGCTTTGGAACTTGTCTCCTACAGATAAGACGGAAGAACTGGACTTAATTAAAATGTTTAGTAACACAACATTGTTAAATTCAAAATTACCATCAGAAGATACATTTTAAGTTATTTAGGCCTGTGTCATGCTTAATGGGTAGTGTGAAATTTTGGTGGAAAAAGAAGTGATAGAAGAGAACAAATTAGGTTATTATCAGATGAGGAAAAAAACACTTAATTAAAATCTCTTGTACCATAAAATAATTTAATTAACATTAACTTTTCTGTTGTAACTTTCTAGCTCCAAGAAAATTTCCAAAGTTGTGGAGCGAATCTTTTAAAACATCATTTTTCTAGTCCAGCAAGTCTTTCATTTGAACTTAAATTTATAGATTCTTTTGATCAAATATTCCTTAGAAATTTGAAACATAGCATTATTGATATTTGATATTCATTGATAAATCTTTAAATTTGGCTCACTTAAAACATAATTCCTTCAAACAATATTTGGTGTTTCTATCAGGCACTGAGGCAAAATAAATATTGGCCCTTGCAATCAAGGGGCCCACAATCTTACAGAGAAATATAAAAGACAATTGCAATGTAGTATGGTGAGAACTAAGGTGTGGAAATACAGAGTACCACGAAAACAAACAGAAGGTCACTTAACAAAATTTGGCAGTAAGGGAGAAAAGATGATGGGAAAGATGAAGGGAGATGATGCTTGGGCTAACATCAATAGGTAAGTAAAATTTTCCATTTGGAGACAATAGGAGAAAGTGTTTCAGGCTGACAGGAGCACATACATGATGGTGCAGAGGTCAAACATTGACCATCAGTGGGGACCTACTGGTGTTTCTAAAGAAAGTGGTGAGATAGGCTAATTTTGCATTTAGAAAGGCTCTTTTGCCAGGAGAAAGATGGTATAAGAGATGCTATAATAATCTAGGCTACTATAGGTGGAATCTCTGGAAATGGAAAGGACTTTGTGGCTTTATGAGATGATTAGAAAAGAATTGACAGGACTTGGTGAATGTCTAGACATGATTTAAAATGCCTAAAAGCTTTCAAGAATGATGTCCAGATTTTCGGTTATGGCATTTTTTTTTTTTTTTTTTTGTATGCTCACTGGTTTGATGATCAAACTAAAAGTCTTCATGGAAGAAGAACAAACATTCATTACATTTGGTAACAAATAAGCTAACAATTGCGTGTGTGTTTGTTGTATGTGCACACATACACATGGACACAGAGATAAGGAGAATTTTGATGCAAATGTGACTGCGAGGAGTTGGAAAATATGACATGCAGATGAGTGTCACAGAAAAGTCTACAGAAGAACAATTTCGTTTTTATTGCTAGAATCTGCTGCTCTTTCTTTTTCAAAATTTTTTAATGTCTTTATTTTTTAATTTTTATTAAATCATAACTGTGTACATTGGTGCAATCATGGGGCACAATTTGCTGACTTCATATACAATCTGAAATATTTTCATTGAACTATTTAACATAGCCTTCATGGCCTTTTAATCACTATATGAAGACATTTATATTCTGCATTTAGTAATTTTCACTTGTACC
>CAUYON010085077.1:0-18929 GCA_963573935.1 Arctocebus calabarensis
GAGTGATTGGCCCAGTTGAAGAGGTACCAATCAATTGTCCCAGCCAGTACCAACCTCAAATCAAAGAGTTGAAAAGTCTCTGGCGACTAGACAGCAGAACTCTGCTGGCAGCTTTAGTATAACTCGCTCCAGTGTTCTGTGAGCTCAGGAGGGTCCCCCCTAGCCAGTAAATTAGCCTGGGAAGGTTGATGCCTCTTTCCCCACCTTGCCCCTCTGTCGCACCCAGTCTCTGGTAACCCTGCAGGGCTGTGGTGCAGTTCCCTCCAATGAGCAGATGCTCTAGAGGTTTGCGCCTGCCTAGGTCACACGGGGCTCTGTGGCTCCTCTGCCAGTTCACCAGTTATGTCGGTGTTGGCAGTGGGGGAGGTGAGGCCTGACAACCTGGGTACTTGATAGGGGCTGGGGCGATTCAGTAAGTTCCAGCCCTGTCCCTGATTGATGTAAAGTAGATGAAAAAGCTGATAGAACAGAGCAAGTTCACAGAATGTCTGCCCTGTGGGAGAGACGCTGGGCTGCTAATAGTCCTGAATTAGTCTGTGAGCTTCAGCCCTTTGTCTCAGCTGTCATCCCCTGAGTGCCAGGTGTGGCCGAAATTTAGCAAAGCTTTGGTCCACTTTGGCCAGCCACTTTTCGGCTCACTCTCTCACCGCTCCTGGGCCGGGAGAACAGCATAGACCAGCGGCAACCCACGCCCTGTCCACACCCCTCAAGAAAGTGTTCAAGAATCTGGAGTCCATGGGGGACAGACCTCCAGACCTCAGGGTGAGAGTGGAGGGGAGTGCGGGGAGTTCCAACTTGCAGGTATAGAATATATACAGTTTTATACAGCTTTATGCCTGGCAGGGTAGTGCCGCGGCACAGGGGAAGGAGGTCAGGTTTTTAGAGGGTCTCTCCCGTTGGGTAGAGTGGGAGGACATCTGAACTCTGCTCGTTTGTTTGTATGGAGGTATGGAGTATACTGCAAGCTGTTCTCTTGGGGGAGGGGACTCCCGTTCGCTTGGTGATGTGCTCTGTACCTTTTATTTGTATCCTTAGGGTCGCAGGTCACTCCAGCAGGGTTGATGTGCGTTCCTCGACCTTGTCTCTTGGCTCAGCTCCAAACCGTTGGCTTTCTCGCTAAATTTCTGTCCTTTAACTCTCCTTCTAGACAGGAGCGTCTGCAGAAAGCTGGCTACAGATCACCATCTTGGCTCCTCCCCTCTCCAAGACTATTCTTTACCATGTTAGATACTTGTTAAAAGTCCAGACCTCCAGGACTTCTGACCAATGGGCTTCAAGTTGGAGTTCCTACAATGCTTTCTTTGCATTTGGTTAGTTTGCTGCAGTGGCTTACAGAGCTGTTTACAGTTTATTATTATTATTTTTATTGTTTGGGATTCATTGAGGGTACAAAGAATTAGGTTACACTGATTGCATTTGTCAGTAAAGTCCCTCTTATAATTGAGCCCTGGTCCTAAGAGGTATGCCATACACAGTAACCCCCCCATGCCTCTGCCCCTCTCCCCACTTGCTCATTCCCCTACTCCTCCCTTGCATTAGCTCATCTACTGAATAGAGTATATTGGTTTCTTGCTTCTCCATTCTTGTGATGCTTTATTAAGAAGAATGTGTTCCACCTCCATCCAGGTTAATACAAAAGATATAAAGTCTCCATCTTTTTTAGTGGCTGAATAGTATTCCATGGTATACATATACCACGGCTTGTTAATCCATTCCTGGGTTGGGGGGCATGTTTACAGTTTTATTATAAAGAGTGTTACAAAGCATACAGATGAAGAGGGGTGTAGGTGAGGTATGGGGGAAGGTGTGCAGGGCTTTCACGTCCCCCCTGGTTTCTCCAGGAATCAACCCTCGTGTATTCCCCTCTCTGAAAGCTCCCTGAATCCTTTTCTATTGGGCCTTCTATGGAGACTTCATTGTATAGGCATGATTGATAACCAATGTAGAAACGTGATTGGACAAAAAAGGTATGATTTAATCCCAGCAAGGTCTGTCTGTTCAGATTCTTTTTGTCTTTTGTGTGCAACATTCCATCCTCCAGGGCTGCCGTCCCCAACTCTTGGGCCTCAGACTGGTTCTGGTCCATGGCCCATCAGGACTAGACTGCCCTGCAGGAGGTGTGTGGTGTGTGAGCGAGTAAACCCTCATCTTCATTTACAGTTACTCCCCATCACTGACATCACCACCTTCTGCCAGTTCAGGGGCATCATTAGAGTCTCAGGAGTATGAACCCTACTGTGAACTGTGTGTGAGAGGGATCAAGGTCATGTGCTCATTATGAGAAGCTAATGCCTGATGATCTGAGATACAGCTGAGGCCATGATGTTAGTGCTGAGACTGTAGAATTGTGGGAAAACAAACTTGGGGCTCCCAGTGATTCTGGATTATGGTGAGTTGTATGATTATTTCATTATTTATGACAATGTAATAATAATAGAAGCACACAATAAATGCAATATGCTTGAATCATCCCCCAAACAATTCCCCCAACCCCCGATCAGTGGGAAAACTGTCTTCCATGAAACTGATCCCTGGTGACAAAAAGGATGGGAAACAAGGCTCCAAGGTATGGGGAAGGACTCTCTCTGGAATGAGGGTCTTATGATCTATAATCAGATTCTATTATGGAGATTCTATTTCCTGAGGCCAGCTTATAAGGCACCCCAGTATTATAACAAAAGACTATGATGAATGTTATGGGATTTATGAACCAGGAACCATAGATGAAAAAGTATATAAAGTAAAAATATTAAAACTCATAATATATCACAACCAGTGTCCAGCACATCCTTTCTGTGCTCTGTAAATGTTCGCACTTATCACTTGGTAACTAATTACTTTATTATGTGCTTAGATGTTGAGGAAGTCTCTTCTCCCAGCTAGAGCCTAAGTCTCACAAGGAAGGAGTTTCAACCCTCGTACATCCCTCATGTCTGCTGTAGAGTAGACACCGAGTAAATACGGAGTGAATGAGGGCTGAAGGGATGTCAGGCTGGGCTCGATTATTTAAAAACTGCTCTGCATTGCAAGATGCTCCATTTGGGAACAGTTGGGAAGGAATTCAAATAACCTTCTCCATTAGATGGTGACGGATTGTTAAGAGCAGTGGCTTTTAGAGAGTGCAGCCCTCCACCTGGGAATTCTGCCTCCTTCCTGGGGGGTGGATGATTCCCCCCTAAGTTGCTAGTCACACTTGAAACCACTCAATACCCGTTGACGTTCCATGTCACCTGTTCTTCCACTCTAGCCTTAACAGTCATTTCCCTAGGCTCAGACAGCAGTTAATTTAAGGTAGCAATTAAACAGAGCCAAATTGCTCTTTAAATACCATAGACCATTTAATGGAATAGCTTTGGTCTGCCAAACAGAATTAATCCCCAACACGAGAAAAGTGCTTTAATGCATATATGTGTGCTTATATATTTATTTTTCCCTTCTGAAAATAAATGAAAAGATTTTATTTTAACTTTTTACTATGAAAACTTTCCAGCACACTCAGGAGTAGAGAGAAGTATCTAACGAATTCCCATGCACCCAATGCTCAGCTACAGCTCCCAAATTCCTCTTTTTGTTCCTGCTTGGAGTTTTCCAGAGTAAATCCTAGATACCATACTATTCTACTGTAAACATAAAGGAAAAAGACCTTTCTTTACAGTACTATGTTGCCACCATCACACTCAGAAGACCAATAATGATTCTCCCATAGTTTTCAATACTCAGTCTGCACTCATTCCTCTGAAATGGGAAGTTAGGAAGGATGGGCTACTGGTCCTGCTGAAAGGACATCTGACACCCTCCCACATCCTTCTCCTGTTGAGCACATCCTTTTTCCAGCTCTCTTGAGGCTAATCATTTCTCCCATTGCAAAGACTTTTCCCCTGGCACCCCTGCCCTCTGCTTAAAAGCCAGTTTTCTTTGGAGGGTTTGGAGAAGGGACTTGGCAGGGTTTTCTAAAGGTAGGTCCTCTCCTGAGGGACCAGCTTTTCTCACTTGTCCTTAAGGATGGAGAAGATACTGTAAGATGCCTGTCACCCAGTGAGGGAGGGTGATGCAAACGCTCACCCCACTAAACCAGAAGTGCAAGGCCAACAGTCTATCATTTCAGCAGCAGATGCTGTTGTCATGGCACTTCAAGATGCCATTTATGTCGATTTGTTTAAGTTTGTCTGCCTGCCTTACCATGTTGGTCTATCCATCAGACTCACCTATCCAAGCATCCTTGCATCAAGCTAGTATTAACCATGCTCTTAAATCTATCTAAAGCAGTGGTTCTCAACCTTCCTAATGCTGTGGCCCTTTAATACAGTTCCTCATGTTGTGGTGACCCCCAACCATAAAATTATTTTCATTGCTAGTAGCAACATGAGGAACTGTATCAAAGGGTCGCAGCATTAGGAAGGTTGAGAACCACCGATCTAAAGGATTGCCCTAAGCTGCCCATGACCACATGTAATTTATCCCATTACCAATAATTACTCAAAGCCCATTGAATTTTTGTCCTACCAACTCATAAAGAATCTTAGTCTGCCAAGAATTCATCTCATCTTTAAACATACACTACAATTTACTTATTTGATTTACCAGATTGTGAGCAGCATAAAGGCAGGCATTTTGGTTTTTTTATTCACTGTTGTATCCCTAAAGCCAAGTTCAGGTCTTAGCATATAGACAGGTGTACAATACATACTTGATACATAAACAAATAAATATTCATTATCACCCTCATTTTACAGATGAGCAACTGAAGCTCAGGGAGGTTAACATTCCTGTCCAAGGTCATGTTTAAATAACAGAAAAGCTGAGCTTTGAACACAGGTCTCTCCAGTTTATAAGCCTTATGTTCCTAAAACAGTGCCATATTGCCTTGTGCCCCTAACAGAGCGCTCTATTGCCTCCAGCAAATTAGATACTCCATGGGAAAAGTTACAATCTAGCTGCCGTGTTCTACTATCTCATTAGGACGTTCTCATTGTTGTCAAGCCTAAAATAGAAGGCATGATTTGGAAAAATTTGGTTTTCTGATATCTCCCCACATTTTCTCCTTTGATTTGTGTTTCTTAGTCGAAAGCCAGAAAGTTGATTTGGGTGTAACGGGAATATGAAAAAAATGTAACAAAAATAATCTAGAACCTTCTTTTTATGGCAAAAGACGTTGGGGACAAATTTGGGGATGTAATGGCACTTTGCCAAAAAGTCATTCTTATGTGTTTACTTTGGCAAATATTTCTTTTCTCTCTTTCTCTGTTTTTTAGACAGAGTCTCACTGTTGCCCTGGGTACCATGTCATCATCATAGCACACAGCAACCTCAAACTCTTGGGCTCAAGAGATCCTCTTGCCTCAGCCTCCTGAGTAGCTGAGACTGCAGGTGACCACCACAAACCCAGATAGTTTTTAAAAATTTTTTTAGTAGAAACCAAGTCTCGCTCTTGCTTGGGCTGGCCTCAAACTCCTGAGCTCAGGCAATCCACCCACCTCAGCCTCCTAGAGTGTTTGGATCCTAGGTGTAAGCCACCCCCATGCCCAGCCAATTTAGCAAATATTTATTGAGCACTTACTACATTTTAGTTCCTACTGGGTACTGGGAACGTAATCAAGAACAAGACACAGAAGCTACTCACTGTGGTTGCAAGATGACCTTCAGCAAAACATTGGGCGAACATAAGCATGTGTATGAACTATGTTTAGCTAAAATCTTTTGCATACTCGACTATTCATTTTAGCTAATTATTATTATTTAATTACATTTAATCAATTTAACTGTTTAAGCATGTATGATATTGTTTAATCACTTGTGCTTGTATATTAAATTTTTCTAATTTTTCAAAAAATAGCCATCTTTAGAGCAGTGTTTTTCAATCTTTTTGGTCTCACAGCACACTTGAAACTATAGTTAAACTTTCACAGCACACTTAAATTATGTTGGTTAGAAAAGGAGTAATAAAAAGAATATACTTACTGTGCTTTAAATTCTTTCAAAAAATTTAGTTAATTATCTTTAAAGATAATTTTTGTGAGTGTGTGGCGCACTTAAGATCCTCTCATGGTACACTGGTTAAAAATCACTGTTTAATTGACTGTTCAGAATGTAGAGTAAAACATGAAATTATGGGATTTTAAAATTTTACTGTTTGGGTCATATGTAATTGTCATTTTCTTGGTAAAAATAAAGTGAAATGTTGACAATTTCCTGTGGTTCAATTTCTCGTCTGATTGTAAGTGAAAATATTGGGTCATCTTATTTAATCCTGGGGCTCGTCTACTGGAAATAACAAAATAATTCCAGTGTTGGGGCTAGAGTGAAGTATATTTTTAAAACTTGGTCATTGCAGTAGGTTATGTGTCTTTGGGAGTCTATGTGGAGTCAGAAAGGTGATGACAAAATAAAATCACCTTAGGAAGACTGACTACGTATCAGACCTGTAAAATGTTAACATAACCTGATTGAAAGTATTAACAGAGTCAAATAAAAAAATGTCAGTCAAAAAAAGATGAGCAGGCTATTGTTTGAGATGAGGGAAGAGAGAGAGTTATTGGGATATTCAGCTCAACACTGTATCCAGAAAGGCATTTTGATCAACAGACTATTTCTTTATATTTGAAGTATAATTTACATATGATAAAATCTTCAGTGTTCAAGTAAATACATTTTGACTATTGTCTATAACCACTCAAACCAAAACATAGTACATTTTCTTCACCCCAGAAAATTCCCACAGGCCTCTTTCCAATCAATGTCCACCTTCCCCTGCCCCTTCTAATTTTTCACTTTGGAATAATTTAGCCTGTTCAAAATTTCATTTATGTAGCAAATGGGGTCATCTAGTATATATGTTTTTGTGTGTAAGGCTTCTCTCACTTATCATGTTTGAGAGATTTATTCTTGTTGTTGGGTGTGTCAATTTTTTTATATTGCTGAGTAGTATTCCATCATATGAGTACACTATAATTTGTGTATCTGTTCTCTTGTTTATGATTGATGAATGAATTTCTTTTACTGTGGTAAATACACATACACAAAATTTACCATTTTTAAGTGTGTACAATTCAGTGGCATTAATTCACAATTTGTGCAGCCATCACCACTATCCATTTCCAGAAATTTTCATCATTCCAAACTCTGTACCTATTAAACAGTAACTCCTCATTCTTCCCTCCACTCAACACCTGGTAACCTCTATTTGAATTTGACTGCTCAAGGTACCTCATATAAATAAAATCATATTATATTTGTGGTCTTTTTGTGACTGGTTTACTTCACTTAGTACACTGTTTTCAAAGGTCATTCGTGTTGTGGCCTGTGTCAGAATTCCATTTGTTTTTAGGGCTCAGTAATATTCTTCTATTGTATGTACACATCACATTTTCTTAGCCATTCATCCAATGATAAATACTTGGGCTGTTTACACCTGTTAGCTATTGTGAATACTGCTGTTATGAACATTGGTAGGCAAATAAAAGTTTGTATTTCAATTTCAAAAGTTTGCTTTCAATTCTTTTGGGCTTATATCCAGAAATGGAATTGTTGAATCACGTGATATCTGTTTAATTTTTTTTTTTGGCCAGGGCCATTTTTAACCTGCCACCTCCGGTATATGAAGCTGGTGCCCTACTCCTTTGAACCACAGGCGCTGCCGTCTGTTTAATTTTTTGAGGAACTGTCATACTGTTTTCCATAGTGGTTGCACCATTTTAACAGACCCACTAGTTATGCACAATTCTCTTTGTCCTTGACAATACTTATTATTTGCAGTTTCTTTTCTTAAATAAGAGCCACCCTAATGGGTGTGAAGTGGCATCTCAGTGTGGTTTGATTCACGTTTTCTCTAATTGCTGATGCTGTGGAGCATCTTTTCACGTGCTTGGCATTTCTGTATCTTTGCAAAAATGTCTATTCAAGTCTTTTGCCTTATTTTTAATTGTTTTGCTTTTGTTGTTGTTGAGTTGTAGGAGACCTTTATATTTTATGGCTATTAATCTTTAAACATATATTAATCCAATATATGTTTTACTAATGTTATCTTCTACTCCTGGGTTCTTCTTTTCATTCGCTTGAAAATTTCATTTTAATGAAATCTAATGTATTTAGTTTTTCTTTTTTTGCCTGTGCTATTGGTGTCATATTTAAGAAATCCAAATCCAATGTCATGAAAATTTTCCTCTGTGTTTTCTCCCAAGAGTTTTATAGTTATAAATCATTTTGAGGTTCTTTGGGGATATATGATGTAATAAGAGTCCAACTTCATTTTTTTGCATGTAGTGGTCTGGTTTTCCCAGCACCATTTGTTGAAAAGGCAGTCCTTTACCCTTGAGTGATCTTGATTCTTTTTTTGAAAATTAATTGACTATATGTGTGAGAATTTATTTCTGGACTCTATTACATTTGTTGGTCTATATATCAGTATCAAACTGTGTTGATTACCATAGATTTGTAGTAAGTTTTGAAATCAGGAAGTGTGAATCCTCCAAACTTTGTATTTTTATCTTTATTTTTGATAAAAATCTTTTGGTTATTCTGGGTCCCTTGAGATTCCATAAGAATTTTAGAAGGCACTTTTCTATTTCTTCAAAAAAAAAAAAAAAAAAAAAAAGAACACACATTATTGGGATTTCTATAGAGATTGCATTGAATCTGTAGATCCCTTGGGGTAGAATTATCATCTTCAAATCAATGAACATGGGATGTCTGTGTACTTGTTTATGTCTATTTAATTTCTTTTAGTAATGTTTTGTAATTTTTAGCATAGGCTCTATCTAATCCTTATTCAAATTTATTCCTAAGTATTTTATTCTTTTTTAATGCTTTTGTAAATGGGATTGTCTTCTTAATTTCCTTTTAGAATTGTTCATTGCTATTGTATAGAGATGAAAGTTGATTTTTTGTGTGTGTTGATTTTATGCCCTGTAGCTTAAAATTTTTCTTTTGGTGAGATCGTCTGTGTTTTCTACACATAATATCATGTTATCTATGAACAGAAGTAATTTCAGTTCATTCTTTTCCTAATTGCCTTTTTTTTTTCTTTCCTAATTTCTTTGGCTAGAACTATGTTGAATAGAAGTGGGGTCATTCTGGATCTTAGGAGAAAAGCTTTAGTCTGTCACCACTGAGGGTGAAGTTAGGCATTTCTTTTCCATACATTCCCTTTGTCATGTTGAGGTGACCAATGAATTCTTTATTGGCAAGACCATCTCTAATATGGAGTTGGATTCAGAAGGTTACGGTCAATACTATTTGAATATTTTGTCCCCATTGGCACAATATTTATTTCTAAAGGTTGGGACATATCCATTGATGATTTGCAAGATGATTCTTTGACACACAATGAAGCAACATCAAACAGTATTGAGTTCTACTTTCCCACTGACAGGATTTTATTTCTCACACATAATTCTTTTTCTAACAATTTTCTCTGATTACATCGATGAGAAAGTCTGATCCTACTGCATGTTTAACACTTCTCCAAATTATTTATTTATTTATTTTGTGAGGAGTAGGTTTCACATTTGGTACCTTTAGCAAACCTTGGTATCGAACTAGATTTTAATGGCATCATCTTCTTTTATTTGCATTTATTTGGCCTTGATTTATTCATCTCTTCAAATGATACAGGTTTTCTACTTATTTCTATCTGCAAAATAATTATCAAGATATAAAGTTTTATTTAAAAATGTGTAGCAATTAATATATTAGAGAGTTCACTTTTTTATTAAGTCATATATACATAGATCATGAAAAAATTTATACCTTTGTGAGATTCACTGTTTTGATATTTGTACAAATTGGAGTGCTTACAACCTACTAATTAACATAGCTTTCAACTCATTTACTTAATCACAGTGTTAAGACATTTGTGTTCTATACTTTATATATTTGACTTGTACCCTTGCAATATGCTCTATAGGTGTGGTCACACCATTAACCCTTCCTCTATTGAACTGCCCCCTCCTTTCCCATTCCTCTCCCCTTCCCTCCTTCATCCTGGGCTATAGTTTCATGGAAGAAGCTCAAGTGCCCATTGACCCATGAATGGATTAATAAATTATGGTATATTCATGAATACTGTGCAGCATTAAAAAAAGATGGAGACTTTACTTCTTTTATGTTTACATGGATGGAGATGGAAAATATTCTTCTTAGGAAAGTGTCTCAGGAATGGAAAAAAAGTATTCAATGTACTTAGTACTACTATGAAACCAATTTACAATCACTCACACTTTCATATGAAAGAAGGGAGTTCACTTTGAAAAAATTATGTAAATGTATTAGTTTGTTTAAAAGCTTTCTAGTACCAGGGAGGAGTTAGAAGCAAATTATTTTCCCATCAAATGAATGGGGTTTTATATATGGAATCTAGATGTGCAGGGCATAAATTAAATAGATGCGAATTTTGATGATGTCCCATCTTCCCTAAACCCAGTAAGGAAGAAAGAGGAGGGTCTTTAGCCAAAGAGAGGGGTAAAGAGCTACACTTTTAAAATCTTCAGACTGACCATTAATATAACAAGCTGAGTATCCCAAAGGAAACTTGTGTTATATGTGTCTAGTTGGTGAGGATTAGCATGTCCATCAGTGGATCTCAGCATATCAATAATAGTGGAATGGGTTGGGTGGTCATCCCATTGTTTCTGTGTTTGCCATTTGAACATAACCCAAACTTGTTAGTGTTGGCCCAGGTTTCCAGAGTGGTGCTGCCCAGGCACATAATAACATCAACCCTTATAATTCCACAGTTCTGAAAGGCAAACATATATTAGGTTTCAATATACAATTGGTATCTACTTTCAATTGCCATGTGAGTTGTTTTTTAAAGTTGCAAAGACAACTTTACATTTAAGGAAGACACTAAGCTTCGACTATATCAGGAACTATGTGGTGACAAAGGAAAGAAAAAACTCTTGTCTAAAGAGACTATTTGTTTGAGGGCTCTAAGCCTCTCTCCATAAAGGGATTGTCTAGTATCCCCTTCTCAAGATATTAAATAATAGTACAAGTGGCTATAGCAAAAAGTCATGTAGGTAGCACCCAAGTGACTGAAGTTTGAGAAATATGAGGCAAGACCATCTATCACTGTTAGAAGAATGCATCAGCCCATCTTATCTTGATGCTGCTGAACATTAGATTCATGTAGCTCTTCTAGCTTCGAGCATCTAATCATCAGATGACCTTTGAATATTACTTTCCTGTTGACAGGGAGAGAAAATGCTGATCACATGGAGGTAGAGAAATCCAATCTGTGTGATAATGATTTTGCATTGAAAACTATTCAATTATTTTTTTGGGTTTAAACATTAATCTTGAGAACATGGGTATTGTGAATCTGCAACTGAAAATGGATACATCGTTGGCATGCCAGCAAAATCAGAGATTCAATCTGCAAAGCTGAGGTTTGTATGTGGGATTGGGGGATATGTGCTCAGGTAATGACTGGCTTTTCCTGGGTCTCTGTGGGAACTGGCTGGGATGGAGATGTACCTGAGGGTAGATCTCTGAGGGACCAGATGGCTCCTGGACTGGCTCCCACAGAGCTGGCCATTTGGTGCCATTCACTGTATCTTTTGAGTTACTGCTAATGTGCCCTAATCCTCCCGACCCCAAATAACAAATAAGGAACTCAATATAAGGAGTTATGACATATTTAATGGTTGAGGATAGTCACATGATTTGGGGCAAACTAAGACAGGGTGACCAATTCCACCTTGGCGGAAGTTTATTTATGTGGCTTCTTTCAATTCTAGACCAAGTTCTACTTACAGGATTATGTGTGACAATTAAAGAAACTTCAAGGCTTTCTTTCTTCTCTCCTCTCCCTTCCCTTCTCTTGCCTTCTCCTCCCCCTTTCTCTTCCTTATCTTTCCTTTTCTTCTCTTCCTCCCTTCCTCTTTCATTCTCTCCTCTCTTTTCTTTCTGTTCACAAATGAGCACCTCCTTTGTGTTAAATTCTGTGAGGGGAGCAAGGGATAGACGATGCAAATAACCACCAGTCTCTTAGGCCTTACAACTGAATGAGGAGTGAGGAAGGAGATACAGATTAGTAGTAGCACATGATTCTGAAATTGCCACTCAGTCAAAAAACAAAGAAAGAAAAGAAAGATTAGTCATGATACTGGTCTTTGCTAATGTTCATTGAACAAGTTATGTTGATTCATGGAGACCGCACAACAATGCTATGAGAAAGGTATCATAGTATCCATTATCAGATCAGAAAACTGAATCCCAGAGAGGTCAAGTAACTTGCCTGAGGTCACACAGCTAGGCAATGGACAATCCTAGATGGAAATTCCAGCAGTCTGCTTCCTCAGTCTATACTTTTAAACACTAACTGTATATACATTTAGAAGTACTGTAAGGGGAGAAATGCAGGGTGCCATGGGGCCTTAGAAGAGAGACACCCTGTGGTGTATTAGGGTGATGGAGACATGATTGTAGGAGAAAGTGCCAGAAGCCACAGGCAAAAAAGCACAAGAATTTACAGAGCAAGAGGAAAACCTCACAGAACAGGGTCCTCTAAGTCCTCATGATGGCAGCCAGCTACAGATAAGAGGAGAGAGGACCCTATAATCCTCAGAGAAGCTTCCTTTGATTACTACCTTGGGCACCCTGGCCCTCCTGATAGTTTGGGGGATGCTGACCCTTTGCTCAACTGCCCCCCAAAGGCAAGTCCTGCTTGACGCCTAACACGTTCCTGTGTCTCTACAGTAGGGCAGTTTCCCTGGAATGATACCCCCTTCTGCCTCCATAGGACCAAGCCTCATGCTGCATTAAGGTGTCTTCCTGTAGCCCCTAATCCCATCTTCCTGCTGGATGGGGAAGTGGGAGAAGGTTTCTAGAAGAAGTGGGCTCTGAAGGGAAGGTAGGCATTTATACATGTATGTGACAGCAGTGGTTGAGGAGGAAAGAGGGAGTAGGGGCCACCCAGGCTGCTGCAGCAGTGAGTAGGGATGGGGTGGGATGGAGCCACTGGCAGGAGATGGAATTGAGGGACAGTCAGAGGCCAGGGTGTGCAGGGCCTTGAAGGCACAATCCTGACTTTGACCTCTGTCCTGGGAGTTCAGAGCATTCTGAATATCTTTGGAAAGACTGTATGTAATAATTCTGACTTAGATTATTAAGCATTTATTCCCTGTCTACCAGGGACTGCATTAACTACAAGTGATAATTCATTTATTCCCCACAATAACCAGTGGTTTGGGCTCTATTATTCACTCCATTTTACAGATGAGTAAGCTGAGGACCTGAGAAATTAAGAATTTTGCTCAAGGCCACTCATTTAGCTAGTGGTGAAGCTGGGTTTGAACCTGATGTTCTGAATCCAGGGTCTGCAAATTTACCCTTTATGTGATGTGACTGAACTGATCAGCATCCACCAGGATACTGGCAATTAGAAGCCCCTGTTTTCCAATGGACAGCTTTCTGCTTGCTTTTCCAGGTCTTGCTCACCTTCATCGTGAAACAGCCAAGCAGCTAAATATTCCATTCTTTGCAATTCGGTTTCAGAGTGCATATGACTGAACTGAGATGAATTTGAGTTTAATCTTGCATGCCTAACGAAGTCGCAGAGGTATCTCAGAAATTCCCCTGCTTCTATTAGTGAGATAGTGTGTGAGGCTTATTTCCACTGACAGGCAGTTGTATCATTATTTTTAAAGCAGGGACTTGTCTGGAATAGTTCAGGCAGTGCCAAAAGGAGAGATAACAAACATCCTAGAATAAAATGTCAGCGCAAGAAAGGAGCTAAATATCAGTTAGCCCAACCCCCTCAATACATAGAAAGGACAGGGATTGTCCCAGGGGCTTTTCCTCAATGCCCCATGCCATCTGTCAGCAGGTCACCCCTCTGGCTGGGGAGCAGTGTGGCATGAGAGGATAGGCTGGGACCTGAATTTGAATTCTAGATCTGCCAGTGTTTTGCTAGTTGTGGGGCCTTGGGCAAGTGACTACCTTCCTAGAATTCAGAATCCCCATTAGTAATATGGGACATGAGAATTGCCTTTCCAGGGGAAGTTGTGAAGATTAAGTGCTTATCTCCATGCCTGGTGTCCTGTAGGCACTCAATGAATAGTAGTTTCCAGTCAGTGTAAGTAGAGAAGAGGGAGCAGAGCTCCCTGACCTTGCAGAGCTTATCATCTGGCAGGGAGATGCATTCGTTGCTGGAATAGAGTAATTTACAGAGAGGCGAGAGGGTCTACTCTGCTTGGGAAGTGAGGGAAAGCTCTAAAACGTAACATTTATCTAGGGCTTTGAAGGCTGGGTAGGAGTTTACATGTAGGTATCAGAGAAAAGGTTTCTAAGTAGAGGAGGCAGGATAACAATGATAATAATAAAGAAAAAACAAGAGTTGCAAACTCTTCAGCAGGTAGCATGGCTGGTTGAGTCCTATTCATAGATGTGTTTTCTTTGGCTGCTTTAAAAGTCTGAATTTGAACACATTTTCTAACCAGTTCCTTACAAGGCCTGTCACTCCATGGACTTTTTACCTGGCTTGGTTCATACTTTTCTGTTACCTTCCCAATGTCTGAGGCATTTGAATTTGAAACCTCTCAGGATGTAGTGGCAAAGAGCATTGACTTTGGGACAAAAGAGATGTAGATTTGAATTCTAATTTCATTCATTTATGTAAGAATAAAAACATGGTGGTAGTGTTTGTAACTATTCAACTTCTGTTGTGGTAGTATAGAAATAAGAGCACCTGGTTGTAAAAATTTTGCCCCAAATGGTTTTGTGATTTTTGGTAACTCTGATGAATTCCCAACTATGTAGGCCAATTTTATATGTCACTCCCAAATTCTCAATATATAGCACATGTACTAGGTCGGGTCTTATGAGAAGTAGATACCAATGTGAGAAAAGAGGTGTGTTATGGACTGAATATTTGTGTCCTCCTTAAATTCATGTTGAAATCCAAACTCTCAAGGTGATGGTGTTAGGAAGTGGAGCCTTTGGGAAGTGATTGAGGATAGAGCCCTCATGAATGGGATTAGTGCCTTTGTAGAAGGGATCCCAGAGATTGCTCTCACCTCTTTCCACCACGTGAAGATACAATGAGAAGCTGGCTTTCTGCACCCATGAAGAGAGCTTTTCCCAGAGCCCAGTCACACTGATACCCTCATCTCAGACTTCCAGCCTCCAGCACTGTGAGAAATAAATGTGTGTTGTTTAGGCCATCTAGTCTGTGGTACTTTACTACAGCAGCCCAAACTGACTGAGACAAGGTACAAAAGATTTATTTGAAGAGAATTCTCATGAAGGATAAAAGGGAGAGAGCAAGAATCCACAGGGGAGACTTCAATGGTGGTGTAGGTATGACATTTGTGAAAGGAGAGAGGGAAGGATAGATTGAGTAGGAAGAGACTCAGAGCATAGTATAGCTTCGGAAGGTCTCCACCAGGGTGATGGGGTTCACCAGAGCAGAAGCTGCCCACTAGAGGAATCCTGTGATGGCAGGAATGGCTCAGGTCTAGGACCCCCTTCTGACCTTCTCCTCCAGTGCTCAGCCAGGAGCTGGGAGCAGCCAGCCCAACAGAAGCATGGCCTGGTATAAATGCTGCCGTAGGTACAACGGCGTGGTGGCTGGAGGCTGTCAGTCAGCCCTGCTCCCTGCAGCAGGTTATCTCCAAGGCAGATCTGACACGGCACCTGCGTAGTTGTTATAGAAAGCCTCATAAATCCCTGTTCAATATAATTGAATTGTCTTTGCAAGCTGTTGACTCAACATGCCGATACTTCAGCATGGTAAGTATTTATCAACATTATTATGGGCTGAGTTGTGTCTCCCCCAAATTCATAGGTGAGGACCTAACTCCAGCATCTCAGAGTGTGGTTGCATTTGTAGATGGAGTCTTTAAAGAGGAAATTAAATTAAAATGAGGCCATGAGAGTGGGTCTTAGCCCAATTTGATGGTGTCCTTATATGAAGAAGAAATGTGGGCAGATATGTACAGAGGGAAGATGATATGAAGATATAGGGAGAAGATGGCTTTCCAAGTTAAAGAGAGAGATCTCAGAAGAAATGACCCTGCTGTCCCCTTGATCTTGGACTTCCAGCCTCCATAACTGTGAGAAAGTAAGTTTTTATTGTTGAAGCCATCCAGTTCATGCTACTTTGTTATGATGTCCTAAGTAGACTAATTTAAGCATCATGTTAGATACTTTATGGTTCCCACAGGGACACAGGGGCAGGATCATGCTCTTTAATAATAGAGAAAACCAAAAAAAAAAAAAAAATAATAGAGAAAACCATTACTAATAAAAAATCCACTTACTAGGCATGGGTCCTTAACATGTGTCTTAGTTTCCTGGGACTTCCCTAATAAGTTACCAGAAACTGGGTGGCTCAAAACAACATAAAAATAAATGAAGAAGAGAAAATTATCCTCTTACAATTATCCTCTAAAGTTAAGATTTTGGTAGGGTTGGTTACTTCTTGAGGTTCTGAAGGAAACACCATCCTAGATCTCTCCAAACTTGTGGTAGTTGCTGGCCATCCTTGATGTTCCTTGGCTTGTAAGCACATCACTCCAATATGGAGCCTCAGTTGCTCCATCACTTCTTCTCTGAGTCTCTGGGTGTCCTTTTCTATCTCTTATAAGGACATTTTCATCTCTCATTGGATTGAGGGCCCATCCTGATCCAATATGATCTTATCCCAATCCTTGTTTGTTTTAATTATATCTACAAAGACCTTATTTCTAAGTAAGGTCACATTCTGAGGTTTTGGGGGGACACGAATTTTGGGGAGGGCACTATTCAACCCAACACCATGTAATATCTTATTTAAGTCTCCATCAGTTCTATACTGTAAGTCGAATTAATACAGGTGAAAAAAAGATGAGGTTTAAGAGGTAAAGGTCCAAGGTCACACATCTCCTAAGCTATCAAACCAGGATTTGAATTAGTTTTCAAGTTCCACAATCACCAATCTGTTGTCTGGGTTCTTAAAGAAAGAAATCCAAACAGGGTCACTGTCTACGCCCATCCTAGGAGCCACTCATCTGATTTCCATTACTCAAACTTAGTTTTGCCTCTACTGGAATTCATATGCATGTAAGTGGTATCAGATAATATGTAGACTTTTATGCCTGGGCTTCTTTCACTCAATATGTTTTTGAGAATTATCTCCATTATTATATGTATTAGTTGTTTGTTCATTTTAATTGATGATTATAACTCCATTGCATGAATATACCACAATTTATGATGAACATTTGGATCATTTTCAGGTTCTGTTTATTAAACTAGATGTGTTATGAATATTCTTGCAAAAGTCTTTATGTGAGCACATGTTTTCATTTCTTTTGGGTAAATACTTAGGATTAAAATTGTTGGATCATATGTAACTAAATGCCAAACAATTTTCTAGGGCAGTTGTACCATTTTAAATTTTTACCAAAAGCATATTAGATTTCTGGTTGCTCTATGTCTTCACCAATATGTGATGTTATCAGTCTTTAATTTTTGCCTTTTTGCGGGTTCAAATCCAGCCTGGGCCCGCCAAACAACAATGATGGCTGCAACCAAAAAATAGCCGGGCATTGTGGCGGGCACCTGTAGTCCCAGCTACTTGGGAGGTGGAGGCAAGAGACTCAATTGAGCCCAGGAATTGGAGGTTGCTGTGAGCTGTGATGCCACAGCACTCTATCCAGGGTGACAGCTTGAGTCTCTGTCTTAAAAAAAAAAAAAAAAGTTGAACCTTGTCAAAAGCATTTTCTGTATCAATTGACATGTGGTTTTTGTCTTTCATCTTCTTAATGTGGTGTGTTATGTTGATTTTTGCTTGTCACATTGTCCTTTATTCCAGGAGTAATTCCCATTTTGTTGTGGCATATAATCCTTTTAATGTGCTTTTGAATTCAGTATTTTATAGAGGATTTTTGCATTGATATTTAACAGGAATATTGGCTTTTCATTTTTCTATTTTTTGATCTTTAGTAATCAATGTTTATTATTAGAATGTGTTACCAGTGTGTTGTCAAAATGTGTATTCCACTGAAAATTAAACACTAATATTTTCATAATCATAAAATTTTTTTTTGCCTTTTTGTTATAATGAAGTAGTATCTCATTGTAGGTTTAATCTACATTTCCCAGAAGATCAATGTTGGCATCTTTTCATGATGCTTCTTGGGCATTTGAATATCTTCTTTGTGAAATGTCTAAATCATTGTCCCATTAAAATTTTTTTATTTTAGGTTGTATTACTTGTTTATGTATTCCAGATACAAGTCATTTGTCAGATATATGTATTATAATTTTTCTCCCAATCTGCCACTTGTCTTTTTATTTTCTTAATGATATATTTTGAAGACCAGAAGCTTTTACTCTCAATGAAGTTTAATTTATTTTTATTTTTGGCTTTGTGGTTAATGTTTTTTTCTGTCCTGCCTGAGAAATCTTTAGTTCAAAAATATTATCCTGTTTTGTTTTAAAAGGTTTCACGATACTATCCTATGTTTTGTTCTAAAAGTTTTACAATTTTAGCTTGATATTTAGATCTTTGATCCATCTGGAATCGAATGGTTGTGTTTGTGTTTGGTGAGAAATGAAGTCTCAATGAACTAGGGACCTGTTAGTCCATGGTTAAATGATCTATCCATGTGCCATATAAATAACAGTAACAATAAGAGAAAACGACATAAACAATATAAACATGTATGTATGTCAGGACACTTACAGGTGCAAATGAGAGAAAATGCAACTCATAATTTAACAAGGAAAGGAAGATATATTGGCTCATGTAATTGAAAAAGTTCAGGAGAAGATTTAATAATTGTAAGCAATTTTTTTATTAAATCATAGCTGTGTACATTAATGCAATCATGGGTACAATGTGCTGGTTTTATATACAATTTGAAATGTTTTCATCAAACTGATTAACATAGCCTTCATGGCATTGTCTTAGTTATTGTGTTAAGACATTTATATTCCACACCTAG